>RJWT010011341.1:0-23383 GCA_004365215.1 Cuniculus paca
GAAACCCATAGAGGAAAAGTTCTGATTAAAATTAATTCCTGTTACTCTGACAGTAAATGGCATTGAGCCAAAGTAGGAGCAAAACAAAGTATAGGCCTTTAGAAAAAGTGCTTTCAGGTGCTGAAGATGTGAATTCAGATGGGGAGGGAATTGGGATGATTTATTTAACCAAGGTAATGAAACCTAAAGGTAATCTTTGTAATGATTTCTAAAATAACCCAAGGTGCAAAAGCTCCTAATAATTGTAAAAATTTAACTCTCAGTAAATTTCCATTTATAAGAAAGAGATATATCCCCAAATATTGACTAACAAAAGAAATTCACAAAGAATTTTCCAGAGCATAAATCCACAGAAAGAAATGGATGGCAGATATTTATTCATAGATTCTTTTGAAATTAGATTATCATTTTAATGCTTCAACTTTTTTTGGTTAGCATAGAATTGAAATCACCACAAAGCTCTAAGAATAAAGACAAAGATTTCTGTAAGACTCAGTTCACTTCAATTACACAAATATTTTTGAAGGCTAGATAGATTATTTCTAGGATACCTTTGACAATGCCATCCAGAGTTGGCAGAAGTCTTGGTTTGATTTTACTGCATATTTGGTTAAGATAAATTTTTGATTGTAGCAATTGGTATCTTTTTTATTTTACATTTCTTACAGAACTTTCTAGAAACTTTTCTTAGTTTATTTTTCCTGTTTTTTTTTTCTTTTAGTTCTCTTAGTTTCTTTGTAGCATTTTGATCCTTTATTCTATTGTGGTGGGTGAGTTCTTTATGGAATCCAGTCCCTTTCAGGAAAACTTCTTACCATTATTATTGTTTGTGAGCAATAATGTATATAATGTCCTCTTAACAAGGATTGTGAGAACAACGGTGATTTCTGAACTTTTCAGTGCAGTGACAAATACCTACATTTTAATTGCTCACATCTTGAAAATGCACCTAGGAGAGGCAAAATCTTCGTATCTCTGTTGATTTTCTGCTTTATTCTTGAGGCATTCATGCAATGACATGTTGCACATGTCGCTTTTTATATAGCGTCATTTTGCCTTCACCCTCAGAATAGCTACATCATCCATTATCACTATGTAATAAAGCTGTCACCATTGCCACCCTAGCCTAGGGGAACATGATCTTCTTCTTGGCTATCAAAGTAGCTTGTTCATTGGCCTTCCTGCCTCCATTCTTGTTTTGATGCAATTCACTATCCACCTAGTAATAAGAATCATATTTTAAAAGTATGAGTCAAATTTCCTTGAAGTGTCCCAAAGGCTTTCTATAATATTTAAAATAAAGTTTGAAGTTGATTTTCACCTCCTCTCTGACGTCATCTTACACTGATCCCTCTCTCGCCTCTTCTGGCTTCTCCAGCACACCCATTCCCCGATAGTCATTACTTTTCCTCGAATCTTTCCATGGCCATCTACTGCTGTCACACAGCTGTTGGTCATGTTGTTACATTTGCAGAGAGGTTCCCTCTGACCACCCACCAAAAGTAACCACACAATGTTACCATATCACCTTGCTGTAATTTAAATGACTACCTTAAATTTCATGAAACTGAATCCAGGAATTCACATGCTGATGGCATTTGGAAGTGGGGCCTTTGGAAAATAATTAGGGTTAGATCAGGTCATTTCCTTATGATGTGACAAGGAAGCCCTCATCAGATGCTGAGCAGATGCTGATACTGTGCCCTGGTACTTCCAGCCTCAGAGTAGTGAGCTATGTAAACTTTTATTCCTTATTAATTATTCAGTCTATGGTATTCAGTTGTCACCAATAGAAAGTAGACCAAGAACCACCTCTTTTAATTCTCTGGATATACTTCCCGCTATTTGGTGTTCATCTCCTTATTTATTATTCTTGTGTTTTGACTGCCTTCAGTCAATTAAATACAAACCTTTACGGCTGAGGATTGTGCCCGGCTTCTTCATCTGCTTTCACGTAGCGTAAGATAGAATTTCGTATGTAGTGGGTGCTCAATAAATATTTATTGAATGAAAAAAACCTTTACATTTATGTAGCTATGGTTTAAGACAGTAAACATATTATATCTAGGTCTATCACTAATTCAGTTGGTTAGCTGTCTCCTCATTATCAAGATGAAATGTATCTGTAATATACTTCCGTTTTTTAAACAATGAATTTCTACTGAGCTAGAAGTGAAAGCAATCTGATACGTTTTCAGTATAAATGTATGCATTTAATTGAAGCATTGCATTTAATCTTCAGCATGAAGACAGATTATTTCATCTTTCTTTTAGCTCTCTCTAGTTTTCCTCTCCAAGAGAGATAGCCAGGGTTTTAGGATCATAAGGTCAAATGTTTTAAAGCTCTCCATACTTTTGAGAAGTGTACTGAAGAAGTCTGCCCTTGACTTTGTGGAGTCTGACTAGTAAGCCGGAGGATTGTCTATGTCTGGGGGCAATGTTTTGTTTTTTTTCTCTTTGATTGTTTTGTTTTTTAAATTTCCCTACATAGCAACATTAGTACTGCATTTTGTCTACTAAAGCTTTAGTTTGATATTAGAAGTTGGAGATTGCACCCTGGATGTTATGAGGTCATGAAACAAACTTGATTCACTCAAGCTGCATTCATACTGACTTAGGGCCAATTCAAGCCCATTATCAATGGTCCTTACTTATAGGATGCTTATGAAACAAGCTCTTCTTTAAAGCCCCTGCTAAGTGAAGATCTAGATTCTGGCATAGTATTTTTCAAACTGTAGAAAGATAATCTAACCCATTAGTTTGTTATAAAAGCTACTTAATGGGTCGTGATCAGCAGGTTTTTTTAAAAAAGCAAATATACGCATGTCAAAATAAATCTCCAACAGAGTGAAATAAATCTCCAACAGAGTGAATAAATTTCCAACAAAGTGAAAAGAAAACCCACCAATTGGGAAAAAATCTTAGTCAACTGTCCTTCAGACAAAGGTCTTCTATCTAGAACATATAAAGAATTAAAAAAAAAAAAGCCAGGCCCTCAAAATTCAAAGACCCAATCCAAAAATGGGCATTTGGGATGAAAACACACTTCTCAGCTGAAGACATACAAATGGCAAATAAATACATGAAAAAATGTTCAGCATCATTGGTCATTAGAAAATGCAAATTAAAACAACCCTGAGATTCCATCTCACTCCAGAAAGAATGGCCAGGATCAAGAAAACCACCAATGACAAATGCTGGAGAGGCTGTGGAGAAAAAGGAACCCTTCTCCACTGTTGGGAGTGTAGACTGTTGCAGCCACTGTGGAAATCAGTCTGGAGATTCCTCAAAAAGCTAGGATTGGAAGTCCCATTTGACCCAGCTATTCTGCTTCTGGGCATATTCCCAGAAGAAGTGAAATCATCATACCCTATGTACACCCGTCATACCATATGTACACCCACCTTTTTAGCAGCCCAATTTGTAATAGCCAGATCTTGGAAACAACCCAAATGCCCATCAGTTGAGGAATGGATAAAATAGAGGTGGTACTTTTATACAATGGAGTACTATTCAGATATAAAGAAGGATCACATTGAAGCTTTTGTAGGTAAATGGATGAGACTTGAGACCATACTTATAAGTGAAATGAATCAAACTCACATGTGTAAATACCACAGTCTCCCTAGTGTAAGAAACTGAAAGACTCAATAAGATACAAAATCCCCAATAAATATGGGGAAAGGGTAAGAAACTGCTAAAGGAAAAAGCAACTCAGGGAAAAGCGAGAAAAGAAGGAAGGGAAAAGAAAAGATATAAATTTGTATATATATATATATACACTTAAGATAGATAAGATGATTGTTCTACTAATTTTATTAGTTCTTGGAACAAAACAGTCAACATTCATAGGACTGGACCAATTCTGTATGCCTTTACCTGGTCATCTGAGTAACTCTTGAAGACAACTATACAAAACAACAACCTTGGGGCCAGGGATTTGGCTCAGTGGCCTAAGTGCCTGCCTTCCCAGTGTGAGGTCGTGAGTTCGATCCCTGGTGCTGACAAAAAAAAAAAAGCAACCTTTGGTATCTTCCCATCACCTGGGTTAGAAAGCCTGCATTGTTACTGTTTTGGGTTCTTTATTATTGTTATTTATCTGTCTTTATTGATTTTTTTCTTGTGCTTTGTTCTGCTATTACCTCTAGCACAGAAAGGATAGTTGTACACATATACACTTATACATGCCTAGAACTACTTCTAAAGAGTTTACAAAAGCATATTTTATTAAGCATCAAGATATGAACAGCTACTTTGAAGAAAATGAGACATTATGGTAGCCATAACTGATTTCTTATCCTCATGTTCTGAAGTCCAATAATGCTTTCATTCTTTGATTTGATCAGTTTAAGTCTGTTTTCTACTATTGGATTGCAATATGCAAGAAGATATGAACAGCTTTTTTGAAGAAAACAAAGGACATTATGGTAGCCATTATTGATTTCTTATTGTCTGGTTTGAAGGCCTGTAATGCTTTCACTCTTTTATCTGGTTTTATATTATCTTGTTTTGTTTGAGTTTATTGTGTGTGAATGTATGAACAACCATTTTGAAGAAAACAGGAGACACTAGGGTAACCATTGTTGATTTCCTCTCGCTATGTTTTGAAGACCTGTGTTGCTTGCAGTGTTCTGTTCTGATATGCTTTGTTGTGTTTAACTCTGTTTTGTTTTGTTTTGTTTTATTCTCTTTAAAATAAAAAAAGCAAATATACTAGAATTGAATTAACACAATATCCAAAGGCATTGTACATTATGAAACTTACAATAGATTTAACCCAATTTTCTATCAATTATATGATAGTAGCACATGTGGTATTATGATATACATTTTTCTCACCATGAAATGAGTCAACAATTTGTGAAAGCCATAGGAGAGTATTGAATTAGGCTGGACTGGGTTCATCTGACATAAAATGAAGAATAATTTACAGAGAATTTTCCCAAAGGTATGAAGATCACTTCCCAACTAGGAGCAAACTAATTGTCCCTGAACTCTGTTAAGTAGAGAGCTGTTGAGAAAAGAGTGGATGAGGGAAGGAGAGATGCTGGTCAAAAGGTACCAAGTTTCAGTTACACCAGAGGAATACATTTTAGTGCTCTGTGTTGCACAGAATAGTGGCTCTAATAAATAACAATGCATTGTGTATTTCAAAGTAGCTAAGACCAGATTTTTTTTTACACAAAAAAGGATAATTATGCAAGGGGATAGACATTTAAACCCGACCTAACCATTCCACATTGTAAATTTCTATTAAAATATAACCTTGTGAGCCATAAACATATACTATTATTTGTCAGTTAAAAATAAAATTAGAAAAAATAAAAACAAAAGCTTGTTAGGTAGAAAGTTTTAGATTCCATAATTTGTAATTTCCTTAAACATAGTCCTACATTCTCTACCCACTGAAGGTTCCTAAACTGCTTAATGTGTTTGATCTCCCAATCCAAGTTTATGCTTCTTGGGGTAGAGTGGTGCTCCAGCAAAATATTGTTTGTTAATTAACCAGTTGAAAGAAAATCAAAAGTGGTTTGAGTCATTTTAGCTGGCTGTCATTATACCCTGGGTTTTTTGCCCATCATCCTTGCCTGTCAGTAGCATACATATTAGCTTTCTATCTGCACACGTTTTTCAAGCTCAACGTGAATTTACTAAAATACATGCCCTGAGATAATTGTCAACTATCAAGAGTACCTTTCTAATATTCTAAATGGCTTGTAACAATCAGTGCCATTTTTATAACCCTCAAATCTGTGATTCTGTCAGGGAGAGAGATCCCACTCTCCTAGCTTGATTTGTTTTTTCTCATTATGTTAAGGTCAGAACCCAAATGAGGGAGAAATGGTTTGAGGTTTCTGTTTGAATTCCTTTCATCTAACTCAGGTTTAGGATCAGGACTTCTTTCATAATCCAAAGTCATTCAGTTAAATTAAACAAGAGGTTCCTGAGAAGACGAAACCAAGCATGACTAAAGTCTTGTCTCTGACACATGTCAAGCTTGGTTAAAAATTAGACTCCCCTTCCTTATTGCCAGGAAAGAGGGAAGGATCTTTCAGTATGACCCAGCCTTAGTGAACAGGTCTCGTGTTAGTTTGAGGCAATTTACTTTTGTGCTTTTCTTCCGTAGTTCACAGCAGGTCCTTTTAGGAGGAATAAAAGGGCTTGCTCTGCAATCTACCTTTATTGTTTCACTGAAAAGTGGAAGCAAAACATATTTCAATCAGGATTATAGCTGAGTGCTATGAATACTTCTGGAGCCAACAGAGAAAGCCCTGGTACATTTAAGGTCAGGGCTGATGTCTTAAGAGAAAAATTTTGATGGTCAACCCATGGGGAAATAAAATCCTGTGCTATCCTAAGTGAACTATCTCATTGGGTAATAATGAGGAGATAAGGCTAGAAATTCCAGAGATTAGATACACTAGATAAGAGTCCCAGGCATCCAAGAAAGAGGGAAAAGATATTGCTAGGATACAAGGGACTCTGATGGAACTTGAGTACCATTGTTTAATAGTGTGGCCACTATTCTATTGATTAGTGTTAATGAGATGAAATGGCCCCACATTGATGGATTATCGGAGTCTACCTAATCTTGTGTGAGTGTATGTGTGTGCTTTTACTATTTAATCTTTCTTGTTGCTATGGTTAGAAATATGTGCAAACTGAAGCCTTGTTTCTTCTTTCACTTGACCTTATTCTGATTCATCAAATTGATTCTCTTACACTCTGAACTATGCCAATTACTGTGTCTGTCAAGTCATACATTCATTAGAGTACCGGGGCTAATGGACATGCTCTAAGAGCACATTCATCTTTAGAAATACGGTAAAAGCTAATTCTTTTGGCTCAGCAAAGCTCAGGTTGACATCTTGCCACTCTTCTGCTGCCAGGAATATCTGGTGACTTAATGAAGCAAAGATCTTAAACACACAACTCAGTGGATTATGCAATATCAAGGTTTGCACTAGGGCCTGTGAAAAAAGGATTAACACTTTCAGGCCTACAAAAGCATAGGAGGTATATTAAAACACAGAAGGGCTATCAGAATGGACAGCTCATCAGGACGATTACAGAAAAACTTGTATTCCATGAGCCCATTGATCTTCCTTTTCATATGGTATTTTAAAAATAATCTTTTATATGTCAGTGCTAATGCAACTGGATTAGTGGAGCCAACAGACTGTGAAAATTTAAATATTAATTGGGACACCAATGTCTAAATCAGTGGTTTTCAACCCAGGCTGCATATTAGAATTATTCAGAGAGTTTTAAAAAATTTGCCCATGCTTAGTTTCTACCTCCAGAGACCATTTTAATTGGGTGAGGGTAGTGCCCTGGCATCAGAATATTTTTAAATTTCTCTGAGTAATTTGCACGTATTGCCAGCATTGAGAACCATTCGTGAATAAATGATACAATTTTTGTTACTAGGGCATCTAGCTCAAGCATCTATTCTTCTAAAGAGTCTCTGTGTCTGCGTCTCTCTTTTTTTAAAAAACAGAGCAAGTGTCCTGCTTCATTCAATCCTAATTATGCTGGACTTTGACATGTGATAGCATATTGGCTGTGTTGAGTATGATTAAAACATGCCGATCATTTTTAGAAAGGTTTTCTTGAATTTTCAGAATATATTGGATAGGAAATTTATGCTGTATAAAAATCTCAGATTTTTTTTTTGCTGTATCATAAAATTTATCAGACCAAAAATGCAAAACTTTAAGATTCTTTGTCAATCCAATAAGCAAGGAAGCAAACAAAAACCTCTTAAATCTGTCTGTTTTAGTTAAACTGACTAAAAAGGTGGGAATCAGTTATTCATCAATTTGTGCTAGAACAGCATCCATATTAGGTTTATAGGTAGTGACATAGATATACAGTTTTAGGTAGGGATAAAGATATATAAACAGGAATGCTAATAATCACCCCACCTGTAGCATTTTGATCAAGACCCTCAGTTTTTCTGGCCCTCAAAGTCACTAGGTTAGTGATGGAAACAGGATGAATGTTTGTAACTTGTCTTATGTTTTTATTTAGCAAGAGATCAGTGGGAACACAGTGGGAAGCCAGAGAGAAATTGTATCGGACCCTTCCTTAGAATTTGAGTGAAATTCTTTCTAGACTGCCCCTTCTACTGCACGGGTCTGCATATGCTTGTGTGCACTGGGAAAAGCACTTGTGAGAAGGTGGAAATGACTCCCATTCGGTTCAGATACCCGCCTCCTCAATGACCAATTTGCACAGAACATGAAAAGTGGCTGATCGCCAGGGCAAGGTTCTTCCCAGGAATAAAGCTGAAGGCAGGGCCGGTGACTTGGATCCTTCATCAGGGCATGATTCTTCTTTGGTCTCCTGTGAACCAGTTCTCCATCACGTGGGGCTGCTAATGATTTATCCGACCTCCTTACGGGGTAGAGCCACCTCAAACAAATGCTTCTGTGCCCCCAAAACTATTATTGCCATTTAGGTGCTTTTCTTGGTAAAATACCACCAAAAAGGAGAGAAGACACCTAAGGCCAGCAGGATAGGTATGAGCCTTTAAGGGAAAATGGAACTTGATTTTTTTAAACTCCTGAATTCTTGTCCTATTTTTATATCTCTTTTATTCTTCTTTCCCTTGTTCTTTAAAAAAAAAAAACACAAAACTTGTACACCATTGCTTGATTTCTTTCTATAAATTCATTTACCCAAAAGTTTTTGGTGGTCTATGCACTTCAAGTACAATAATTTCACACCTTCTTTTACTGATAATTCTGTCATATTTCCCCACTCTAATCTGAATTTCCTCTCTGCTCAATCTGCATTTGCAACATGTTACTCTTATATGTCTTCCTAATTTGATTGTTCTACTAAAAGAATTCTACTTACAGGATATTTTGTGTTGGTCCTTACTTTCTTTTGTTATAATACATTTTACCATGCCACATTAAAGAATAATAAAACCTCTTATTGTGATAATACGATGCTCGTAATCTCTTTTTCTAAAAGTGACATCCTCTTCACCAGGCCTAATTACTAAACCCAGAAGCTATATCTTTGACCACCATAAATAACTTTGTCCTGCTTCTTGTCCCACTTTTAAAATATGTTGCTATCTTCCACTGCAATCCACCCTCCCCTCAACCCCCAATGCATACACTGTTTCCTGATAATTGTTCTGTTACAAATTTCAGATGCCAGAATAGTATGGAAAATAGCAATATATATCTATTTACCAATAAGTTCAATCCAATCTTGAAATTTTTCCATATCCATTCCAGTTAATTTGAAGGAATGAAACACTGCAGAAATGATTATAATCACCTGTGTACCTCCTATTTTCTCTTCTCATTTGCCTCCTGACCTCTGCAAAATGAATATTACCTTAAATTTGTCCTTTATTATCTCTGCATACTTTTTATCCTTATCAAACACATATACCCATAAATAAGACACTGAGATATAAATACTCATAAATAAAATCCTGCTATTTTTTTCAAGTGGCATTTTATGACGTACAGTTCTGTAACTGCTTTTTTTTGTTCAATATTATGATTTTAAAACACATGGCTCAAGTTTATTTATTTCAACTCCTATGTCATGTTCTTTTGAATATTCATGCATCTCATGTCAGTTGATGGACATTTAGTCTGTTTCCAATTCTGAGTTATTACAGACAACATTTTAATGAACATGTCTGTATCTGTCTCCTTGAGCAAATGGGCCTGCTTTCTCCTGTGTCCCCAGTGCATTGTTAGTTGTTGTAACAGCGTCTCCAAAATTAAACTTTTTTGCCACTTACTATCAGGGGGCTGAAAAGCAAATTTCTTTGTTTCCGTTTCATCTCAGGGCACTCTGGAAGTGTCAATAGTAAGGTTCTGACCAGGACAATGACAAAAGTTTGAGTTATCTGGTTAGAATAAAAACAGCCTGTGGTGTGAACCTTTTGTGATTCATTGGCTTCTTTCGCTGTAAATTTGCTCTGCTCTTGCAGTGGGTAATTTCTGATATGCCATATCCTCAGTGTTACTTCCAATTTACCTTCTGCTCAGAGCGCAGAGGAAGTTGTCCCTTATGTCACTCTAGGATGAAAGGCTCTTCATTGGGCACGTTTAGACACAGCCTTTGCAAGCCTCCTAGGACAGAGATTTGATATTTAAGATCACCTCTCCCACTTCTGATCAGATGGGCTGCTGTTCCTCCTAAAGAATCTCAACCACCTATTTCTGACAATTGTATTCAGGATCGGACTTTTCTCTTATCCCATCTCTGACTTTGGCTCATTTCCCTATATAATAACAAGAAATTGTTTCTGCAAAACATCATCATTGTAACAACTGAGTAAACACAAAATTCTAGGTAATATAACTTTGCATTTTTCAAGTGAGATCAGTGAGAATTTGGGGGAATCATTGCAGCTCTTACTTTTTAAGACTGTTTCCATTTTCCCAAATGGACCTCTCGTGCCTACGCAGATGTAGATACAATTTTCCTTTTTTTATAGCCTGAAATTCTTTAGTTGGAAAAGGGTCTCTATACTGTTGCTCTTGTTGAACTCTGATAAGATCAAGAGGCATCAGTTAAGCCAAGAGGCATGGACTACCACTCACCTCATCTCATGTTTTGCCTGGTTCAAGATAGCTACATGTTTGACTCTTTGATACCCTATAGTGCTGTCAACCTCTGTCCCACATGTAGTCTCGTAACTTTGTAGTTGAGCAACCAGTTTCTTATACTCCTATCATATAGTTCAACAGTAATTTCAATCTGAGCCAAATGAGTTCCATTAGAGGAAACAGGACATGGGCCAACATTAACAAACAGAAAGGATCAATTTCTTGGATCAATACTCTGATTGCCCCTCAACTTTCAATAAACTATATAACATTGAAAGCAGAAAACTGAAAGGTGATGTTGTCTACTCCAAGTAAATAAGCTTCTTCATTTGAACCTTCACCAGTTCAGACTAGTTCTGATTATTCCACTTAGGTTAGTATGCATATAAAATATTATCTAGACACCAAAATCTAAATTTGTTTCAAGAGGAAAGATTAACATACTTCCTACTGTCAGATTTGCCTTGCTGAAAGTGTTACCCTATGAAGTTTCAATTTTATGTTTTCTTGCAAATGCCTTAACTATTAGGAAAAAAAAGCATCATAGTTCTCCATAGAAATAAGGAAATATTTCAAGGTCTGTAATTCTCATACACGAAAGGATGGATCAGATCCCCCCATCCAAAAAGACAAAACAAAAAACATAAAAGCACAAGGTAAAGTCATGACAGTCTTAGTCCTAAAAGGTTTGAGTTGGCTTATATTATCTAAACCACATATAAGAATCCAACATAGTACAGAAAAACAAAGAGGGTCTCTACCTTGGTCAAGAGAAAGGGACATTACAGGGATATGATCATATTCTTTGCCTTAAGCTCTGCACTTTGCCATGCTGGCATCATCACATGTGAGCATGTGGTCCATCCACTCTGCAAGAAGCCCATTCATTTAAATCTAGAACAATCTGCTGCTGGTGCTTCTTAAACTAAGCTCCCTACGGGGTGGCATGGTAACATCTGAACTCTGAATGTTGGACCTTCCACTCTTCTATCATATTTCTGATCTAAATGGGAAGGAATTATTGAGCTTTGCTAGCTGCCCAAATAAGGAAGAAACTTCCAAAATTGGTTGTCTATGAGATTCTAGTTTTCTCCCATTCTTCAAATTTCACTACTCCATGGGCTTGATTATGGGCTTTCACTGGTAACTGATCAGGATATATAGATGCTAACCCCTTAGCTGGTGTTTCTTAAAACTGTCAAATGGATTCATCATTAGTTTTTGCAATAAGAGAAACACTTGCATGAGTCTCACCTTCTAAGTGAATGTATGTTACTTTGGACAATTCGGAAAGTATGTTCATTTAACTAGACAGCACTCACCACTTGGGATGTCAACAATCATTCTCGGTCAATCTATAGAAGCTCCTCTGATTATTGCTGTGGGTTGCAGCACTCAGACTCCCTCCCCACAAATAAATGGGAATACCATAAATGGTCTACAAATTTTGTTGGTTAGATGGGTGATTGAAATTTGGACAATAGAAACCTACTGCTGCTCCCTGGACCTCCTAATCTCCTTCAGCATTTCTAATTATCCCACAGTGTCTTCAAAATATTAGCACTATTATATATGTGAAGTGATATGGAAATATTAAAGAAGTCCTCTATAGATAGTATTAAGCATTTTGTACTTTTCTGGAAAACAGTAATTTCTGGGTAAAGCCTGGGCATTGACGTTTAAAAAATGCTGAGTAACTTGAATGTGGAGCTGGGCCTGAACACCACTGCTTTGCCCCTAAGCTTATAATTAGGAAAAGGGTACTGGAGATAGAATTGAGTGAATGAAATACCAGGAAAGAAAGTGGTGTAAGAGTAAGAGTAACTTGATTGAAGTAGAAGATGAGGAGCCAGGTGGGAACTGATCAATGCCCAGAAAATACTTCTTAAAGATTAAATTTCTTTAACATTTACCCCCAGCATCTAGAAATAAGTCACCTTTATTATCTGGCTTGACATTTCTACTTCCTTGCAAATCCTTGTAAATCCTGAAGGACAAGGTTTATAGACAGAAGTGTCACCTGCCCTACAGTGCTCTGTTGTCATTCAAGAAGAAAAAGTCTCTTCCAGGAAAACCTAGATCCAGGAATTTCCACTGGTGATCAACCCTAAGGTGAGGCACAATCTGGGATGACACTGGAAATGGTAAGAAAACAGGTCTGTTTATGGGAGCCACTTCCAACTGGACAACTACTGGGAAAATGATACAAAAACTTTGCTTTCCTAGTATGTTCAAGAGAAAGATACTTGAAAGCTGAAACATGCACCAAATATTTGAATTGCATAGGCAATAAACCATGATTACTCATTGTGTATGTATGTGTATTCACTTTGTCCATCTTGCTCATCTTCACAAATATTCATCATCTGAAGAAGTTGGCTAGTTTACCCAAAATCCATCCAATAAATGCCTACTTAACTAAGTGGCTAATTTGCCAAATGTCTAGTATAGCAATTTCCCCCATTTTTTCCACCTTTATCAAAACTATGGCTCTTAAAAAGAGAGCAAAGTATTCACACTATATTGAAATTTAAACCTTTCCTTCAAGAAACATAAATTAAGACTTATATGTTAGTTGAAGGGACATTCAACATATCTAAAATTTTTAAAAAATAGAAAGTAGATAATTTTTGAACACACACAAAAGAAAACATAAATTGGCAAAATAAGGTACACAGAAAATTTGGGTTTCTAGCAAGTGGAATTGTGAAAAGTCGCTAAAATCTGAACTAGGTAAAGACAAGAACAATCATGTTACGCAGTAAAATTTGGCTGCTAATTAGTAGAAATCATATACTAATGTTGATATAGTACTGGAAAAATTGGTTAATGAGTCATAAAATTTTTGAATAGCAGAAATGACATAGAAGAGAATTGGAAAGACATCAGCACAAACTGAAGCATTTTCATGTGAAATTCTGCAATAAAAATCAGTCAACTAAAACTTTGCAGAAATTCTCAAAATGTCAGAGACCATCTCATTCTATATAAATTGCTCCAAGTTATGTAAGTAATTACTTTAAAAATCTTTTGATGAATAGGTTCATTAGTAAATACAGCATTTAGCCATTCAGTGTATTGATTTCGTGTATGTGTGTGCGCAGGTGTGTGTGTGTCTTTGTGTGCACACGATGATGAAAATCTAATATATAGAGAGGCAGTAGAATTGGTCCTCATTTCCAGAGAAATGAACTAAGTGTCATTAGAGTAGAACAAAGTTCACATCTGTTTTGTATTAGAGTATGGTTGCGTGTTCCTCAGAAACTTGAAGTTTATAGAGCGAAAGATTCAAGCCTGTATCCAACATTCGAGAAGTACAACAAAAACAGATCATAAACATCTTACTTAAAGGACATCAGATAAAATATAGAAAATGTAATATAACTAATTGCCAGAAAATTTTCTACCAAACTTTACAGAAACACACATAATGTCATTTAGGCTTTATGGAGAAGAAAAATTCCATAGCTACAGAGCTCCAAGTGCCAGTATATATGAGAAAATTGTCACTTCCAGATCTAGGATAGTATTTGGCACATGCGATGACATATGTCATCCTCACTGCAAGCAGTTTCTTATGCATATGGTCCCTCCAGCTAGAGGAACCCATTCGCAGTCTATTTTACCAATAGTGAAGACACCCAGACTGAAAATAATCTTGCGTTAAATAAAATCGACTTCTATCTGGCCAAGAAAACAATATATATTTTATTGATAACACTGTTTTCCTTAAGCCTTATTGTAGAAAATGCTCTACTCTGATGGCATAGAATAGTCCCACACCTTCATAGTAGAAATTAATTATAGTGTAGTAAAACTTTAAGGGTTTTCATTAAATATGAAGGATTTTCTATAGATTCTCTAAGTCCCATATCTGGCTACCCTTAAACAAAACTATTTTTTTTTGCAATTTGAAAATGGTTTATAATTTTGATATCCTTTTTCTGATGTGTAGCTTTGGAAGTTTTATTAGTCATGATTTAAAGAAGTAACTTTCAAAAGGGAGTCTCAGCACAAATCCTTGATTATGTTTGACCGTTCCAATAAAGTGAAATTATGTTAAGTAACTAATATGTAAATGGAATATGTTAAGTAAAGCCAAGTTCATTCTCTTTTAATAGGTTTTTAGATGAAAAGAATGTGGTACATCACTTGTGAGTTCTATTTTGATTGTTTGCTTTTTTTCAAAAATGCAAGAGAATGATTTTAGAAACTAAAATAGACCATGATTTAAATGCTCTTTTTAATAGTGGAAAAACGGTTTTTAAGAAAGTACATTTTGCTCAGTGTGGCAAACAATTTTCTATAGACGTTAAGAAAACTCACAGTTAACTTCGTCTATTTTTAAATGTTGGAAAGAACCAAGGGATTATTTTGAATACCAAATAGATGAATTCACCAATATTCAAGAGTTCAGAAAAGGAGAAGTAATATTTTAGCTAAAGGGATGCTTCTTCCTATTGCTAAAGAAATCTTTAGGACTTGCAAGAATGACTTGGCAGTTTTACCAACACTCCGTGACCTTAGAACAGGAGAATCTGGACTTCGGTAAATGATAGTGGAACTGTAGTAAGGTGCTTTCCTTGGGCTTTATATCTGGTGCATAGTCTTCACAAACACAGGCATTTAACTACCTCACTCTTTCAGATTGTTTCTGACAGTGTTACAGTGACTGTCGTAAGAGTCTGTTCAGATATTCTGGCTCTTTTCCTTCTGGACATATGGCACAATTACTCCACCCACTCTAAAAGGAGATATGAGTATGTGACTTACTTTGAACAATGAAGTGATTGAAAGTGATGTGTTTCTCTGAGCGAAAGTGTTAGAAGATACCGTGCCTTTTGCTGTGTTCTTCTGTTTTCCTCTGTCACAGCAGGAATATCTCTCCACGGAAGAATCTCTGTCAGTTCAGTTGCTGAGAGAGCATGTGGAACGCGCAGCTGACTAAGTGCATATGAGAAATAAGCCATTACTGTAACAAATCATGAAGATTTGGGAGATTGTTTATTATTGCTGCATAATGTTGTTTATCTTTACTTCATTTAACAATAAAAGTAATAGCAATATTAGCTACTGTTCCAAAAAATAAAACTTCCGGAAGGAAATGAATCATAAACTATTTGCTAATAAGATATCCTTCCTTTCTACATGTGAAGAAATATAGTGAGAAAATTAATCAGTTAAACTGTGCTTTATAAAATTTTATTTGATTTACAGTTTATTACAGGTCTTACATCATTTTCATTTTTTAGCTAGGGCTCAGGAAACTTTTTCAGTATCTGGACAGATAGTAAATATTTTAGGTTTTCTGGGCCATACAATCTATGTTACAACTCTTCAAGCTTTTCACTATAGCCACCCATTTATTTATTTATGTAAATAAATGGACATGGCTGTGTTCCAATGGAAATTTATTTACAAAAACAGTTGGGAGGTCTGATTTGGACTGGTGAATTCAATTTGTCAATTTTCATCATATATATACATATATATGCTAATACTCTTTAACTCAGTAATATTGACATCTCTTATATTTTCCCACATGACCCAAGCATGAATATTTTTCTAAAACATTAATTACTTTTTTATTACCATGTTCCAACTTATTTTGTTATATAGCTAGCATAATTATTATCAGTAGAGAAATTATAATTGCTATATAGTAGGAGGATGCGTGAATACTTTCACATTTACTAACTCATCTGATTTTTAACTAATTTAAGTACTTTATTTTTATCTCAACATGTAAAGTCTATTGAGACCCCAGGCTTATTTGAAGTCCTGGAGGCGATTTGCAAAGAAGCTAGGGCTGTGGCCCTGGTCTCTCAGCATTTGCCTATTCTCATTTTATTTCTATTATCATACACTAACTCCCAAAGGAATAGCACAGGTTCAGAAGGATTAGACCAAGAATTAAATAGGTTTAAAATTTAAAGACTTTATTTGTACTTTATCCTGGGCTTTATTTAAAGACTGTAGAAACTGATTTTAGTTAATATTGAATAGAGAATGTGTTAAACGATTATGTGTGAACATGCGCAAAGGGTATTAAGTTTCTGTTTAAGGTTTTTTCAAGGTAGGAGAGAAAGGAAGATGTAGAGTCCTGCTATTAACCTAATTTATGATGTTTACTTATTCCTACCTATCTGACTAATGCTCCCTTTGTTCTCTTTATAATTCTTGGTTTCTATCTACTACCTCTGTCCCCCCAAGAGCTGCGAACATGAGCTGATTAATACTCAGTCTTCTTAGCTGCTATGATCAGTGGAAGAAATCTCCATAGCATGGTGATATCGAAATCAACATAATATATCTAAATCACCTTTGCTAATCTGCTGGAATTTTCTTAGTGTTTTCAGAGTTTATATCTCTACTACGACAGTGTGTTTGGGAAAAGAAGTATCCGGGACATAAAGATATAAGAATTCAATTCTGTGAAAAAGACTAGGTTTCAGTTTTGCAGCTTGAGCTGTTTCATCAAAGTCTTTTTAAAAAATTTTCTTTGCTTTCTTTATTTAAAAAAATAAGATGGTTTAGTTTATATTAAGAGAATTTTTCCACATACAAAACCGTTGGATAAATAATGTTTTATTTTTTTTGCTATTTCTTTGTACCCAAATAACATAGGAAAAGAAGAAAAAAAAAAACATCATGGGGGCTAGAAGAAAGGTTATATTTTTGAAATATCTGCACTTGAGCTGTGTATTACCTTGGAATTTAAAGTGTCTCTCCAGTCATATGCTGAAATCTTAACCCCCAAGATGACACTACTAAGGACTGGGTTTTCCTGAAGTGATTAGGGCGTTAGGGTGGAGTGCTCATGAGTGAGGGTAGTGCCCTTATCAAAGAGACACCCTTAGCCTCTTTCTGCTGTGTGAGGATGTGAGGAGAAGCTGGCAGTCTGTAACCCAGACAAGTTCACCAGAACTCAACTATGTGGCCACCTTGATCTCAGACTTCCAGCTCCTGCAGCTGAGAAATACATTTCTGTTATTTATAAGCCATCTAGTCTGTGGTACTTTACTATAAAGAGCTGAACCAACTATAAGTTGTTAACTGTAGCCAAATCTCAGTTACTTCCATATTATATTAGTTCTTTACATATATAGTTATCACGAATTTAGCTACCATGGTAGCTTGAATAGTTACCTATGAAAGATGTCCACATTCTAATTCCTGGATCTCATTAATATGCTATTTTATGTGCCAAAAGGAACTTTGCAGATGCGGTTGAAGATCTTGAGATTATTTTAGACTACTCATGTGGTACAACCTAATCCCCAGAGTTCTTATAAAATGGAGGCAATGGAGTCAGAGAGAAGGAGATGTGACTATGGACCCAGATGTTGGAGTAATATGCTTTAAATACAGAAAAAAAGAAAAAGATGAATAAGGAATGCAGGTTGTGTTTTAAAAGCCAAGAAACAAAAGCAAAGCGATTCCTCCTTGAAGTCTTCAGAAAGAATGGGGACAGGGAAAGCCCTACAAATGCCTTGGTTTTAGTTTTCTGGTCTCCAGACTTTTAAGATAATAGACTTGTATTTTAAATTACTAAGGTTGTGGTAATTTATTGTAGCAAAAATAGGAAATTATTATAGTTAGCTCCTGGGACTATCAAGGAACACAAGAACACAAGTGAATTTGAATTCACAATGAAAATCTACAAGAGAAATAATCAGCTTTCAAGTCTCAAACACCAGACACATGTTTTAATAAAACATAATTTTGTTTTGGATTATTTTTCAACTCCCCTCCCACTCCGTTGAGGATAATTGTGACCTCTTAGATATGTTATTGATTTTAGACTAGTCTCCCATTTGTTACATTTACCCTGTGATTTATTCTGGTCCTCTTGTATTTTCTTCTTGCTTTTTATGAAATTTAAAGAACTCCGTGGGGAAGTGGGAAGCTGGCATACACTAACTAGCACCACCAGAGCTTGGAGAGAAGGCAGGAGTGGGCGGGAGGGCTCACCTCCCAATTAGGCTCAGGAAGTGTCCCCATTTTTTCCAGGACCATCACCTTCATGTCCCGAGGTGGGGCCAGAGGCCAAAACACAGCAAGGGAAACAAAAGTCTTCTGTTAAAAGTTAATTGGAAGAGAAGATAGAAAAAGAAAGAAATATCACTTCTCCTTTTCTTTACTCAACTGCTCTGTGTACTCGCCTTGTTAAAGGGGAAATAAAGCTCCATGTTATAATCAAGCAGTTTTTAAACATGGCTGGGGCCAAGATGCAAAGAACTTTTAAAGACAAAACAGTCTTAGAATTTTCTAAGGCTTTTAATAATAAAGTTCAAAATACGTGTAGTCACTGGGTAGAGGGACTTACAAGCACTGCATACTCAGCCACACGTAGTCAGTGCTCTTTGAAAAATCAGCTTGCGGTTCATGTGTTGTTTATTTATTTATTTTTTTCTTCTTGTACTTGTTATTT
This sequence comes from Cuniculus paca, assembly GCA_004365215.1. Lineage (NCBI taxonomy): Eukaryota > Metazoa > Chordata > Mammalia > Rodentia > Cuniculidae > Cuniculus > Cuniculus paca. The sequence continues at coordinate 19,027 of RJWT010011341.1, forward strand.
GCAGCTGGTCTCACTTTTTATTAAGCCCAGAAGGAATACCTTTCCTACAACATTTCCAGTTGCAAAGTTTAAAATGTAGATTCCAATAATGTGCTGTATTTGCACAAAGTCTTCCTTCCTAGTGCCCATCAGGGATTGATTTGTTCCCTTCTCTTACTTGATTTTAGAAAATATTCACCTGGAAAAGTGCCTATATGACTTATTGCCCAAGAGAAAAATTTATCTTTACATTGACAATAAATTGGAAAACACATGGCTATATACGAGTTGGTGTATTTTGAGGAAAGAGGTTAAGAAGTCAAGCACTTGGTACTCACAAGGCTGTTGGTCATATACAGAGTAAGACAGGATTTTATTTTTTCTCTCCAGTGACTTCAGCCTTACTGGGGAGACCGAATGCCATTGCTTAGCAAAGGAGTTCAGAAGGCACAATTGCTGGGTGGTCTCAGACTTAGTGAATGACAAAAAGTCAAGAGAGTGAGAGAAGAGAATGGCCGGATGGAGAAGTCACACCAAATCTTTCCAGGTGAGATGGGGCTGAGTTAGTTCAGAAATGGAGCTAAGATTTAGGAAAGTGAACAGAAGAAAGAAGAGGTTAGGGTCCAAGACTAGGAGACCTCTGCAGCAACACTTAAGAGAACATCTTAATTCAAAGACTGAGAAGAGTCCTGATTTGTACTACTAAAAATGTGCATTTCAAATCAAATTTGAGGGGAAGCCACTGAAGTAGTTTTCTTTTCTCTGGGATTCTAAGGAAAAACATTCTCTTTACTCCCAGGTGGGGCCCTGCCTCTCCTCTACTGCGCCAGTCTCAGCTGGTGAAGTGTGTTTTAGTGGTAATCGCAGACTCCTCTCCAACAGCCACAGTCTCATCTTGAAGGCGTAGCTTCCTGCCACTTCTCACTTAGCATTTGCTCCAAATAGAGGGGAAAAACGTTACAGCAATTGGAAGTTTTGCAATATCAACAAAACCTGTGTTAGAGCTAGTCCTTAACTGTATAGTTTTCCTGTCAAAACCCAGCGTATCAGGTTCCCCAGCCCTCATCATACCCTGCCAATAAGGTATAATTTTGAAATGATCAAGACTTGGTTTTTGTCTTTAATTTATTTATAAATAGTTTCAAGCTAGGTGCCATGAGAAATAAAATGTTCCAGCAGTCACAGTCTCTACCCTGAAATTTTAAAAATTATTATGATTCTTTGGTCTGCCTCATAGCTTGAGAGTATGACAAGCTCTGAAATACCACCCCTTGAAAGGGAATACGAAGTGGGTTATGTCAGCTTCTGTTTTGAGGCATGGATTCCTAATTATCTTGTAGGACTCAAGAATCTTTTAGAAGACAAACCTAATTTTGGAAATAAACTTCTTTCCAAGAATGAAAACGTGCCACACGGCTGAATGCTGTTATTATAACTGAAAAGGAGAATTTACAGGCTGCGCAGGGGGCCAGCAGCCATGCTCCGTCTGCACTTCTGTTTAATATGCATGCTCACGAATACCCTCCAACCTGCTTTCTTCCAGCTCTTACTACTGGTGTGGCCGCCAGCCTTCATGATCACATCCTACACTCAGTGGCTTGTTACCATGAAAATCCAGGCTCTTTAAGCCAACAGAGCCCTTCACGAAATTCACATTGTTTTCAACTAGATTTTCCAAAACTTCTCTGTGTATCATTTTAGAGCCAAATGTATTGTTCCTTGTTGCCTGTGTGTAACAACTAAGTAATGATTCTAGAACTTATCTGCTCTTATGTGATCCTACGGGATCCATTTTCACATTCCAACAACTTATTGGGAGGAGAGCACCTACGTTGATTTAAGAGCAAAGACAAATTGATTCATTTTCTTCCAATATTGCTTAAATCTCCTCTTTCAGCTAATTCTCTCCCCATTTGCCCTGATGCTCAAACAGGGAAACTTAAACCCATTCAGGAACTCTTTACTCTTGTCTTCCACTCTCTCCGTGTCTCCATTCCCATAGGTTCATCTCAGGTTCACCTAATTTCTTACCTTATTAACCCTGAGAGCACCTCATATTTTCAATCTAGTCTTTGCACTGCTTCAGGTAAAACTTACCTTCCCTGAACACAAGATTGTTCTGTATAGTTTCCTTTAAAAATATTTTATCAAAGAAAAATATCTAAATTTCTTGACACAAATTTTGTGCCCCTTTAAAAATCTGTCACTAAGGTCTTACATGTTTTTAAATCTCCACCCAACATTATCATATGTGGTACGCTCTATACTCATAGAACTTATTAGTACTGTTTTGAATGCACTGTCCTGTGCCAATGCTTTCTGGCTTTCCTGATTGCTATTTGAAATTCCTTTACACTATATCCATGAGGTAAAATATCAATCTTTTAAGACTATTCATTTTGCTACCACACTTTGAAATATGACGTTCGCTTAAGTGATTTTGCTTTTTCAACTGTATTATACTCTTTATGTGACTGTCTCTCTTTCTTGACACATGAAATCCTGGCTTATAGAATACTATACTAGAAGAAAGTCTGGAATTATCATTACAAGTTCAGGTTCAAGTTTTGAGTTTTTCCATTTTTCTGATTGCACAGGATATTTAATTCCCTCTCAATTATTAAGAGTTAAGGTGTGTTGTTCTTATTAAGTTATAAGGTGCTATAAATGCGATATATTAGTGTTGGAAGAAGCAGAGGATGGTTATGATGCTAAAGCTATGCCTGAAACATCAATGGGGCAGAACTACTGAAATCATAAGAGTTGATAGAATTGGCCAGAAGCACATTTATGCACAATAAACTCAATTGGCAGAGAACATTCCACGAAAACTTTGAATTGACAATGCGTGTTTGTAAGTTCACAGATGTCTAGTTGCCACCATCATGTAAGTAAAAATGAATGACTTTAGAAGATGTGAGTTTAAATGCCGAGCCGGCTCCCACTAACCATATGGCACAGAGTAACTTTTCTTACCTCTAGGAGTCTCGGTTCCTCCCCTGTAAAAGTAACTCACTGGTAAAGATTTGCAAACACCTGCTATGAAAAGCATCAGTTCTGTGAAATATCACTGCTCTCAGATGACAACAAAGTAGGAAATTTAAGAGAAAAGGAGGATATCACTGATTCCTACAGGACACAATGAAGAACTCAGTCTCCTTAGTATCTTCAAGAAGTTTTCAGTCGTAAAACTGAGACTTTTCCTACAGGTAACATTTCAGGCGGAACTCTGTTCATCACAGAAGCAGGGCTCCGGGTATACTGCTGATGAGGAGTGTGCACTCTTGAAAACAGTCTGTAGCAGTGAGCACAGTCTGAGGGTCTGCAGGAAAGGTGGGAAGACTCATGAGGTAGACATGTTGCTTGGGCAGTTTTGATGCGTCCTCTGCATCTTGGCACATGGACTTGACCATGTCCTAACAGACAACCCAAGGGGTGTGGCTTGCTACATCTTTGTTGGATATAGCCGGCATTCTCTTTCTCTAAAGCTTTCCCTGATTTGGTAGTTTTTTGATATTTGATGTTACTGTCAAGGAACATGATGTACTTTTAGAAAAAATTCTTTCAAGGATCTCTTCTACTCTTTATGTAATAGTAAAATTAATTTATATTATAACACATGACCCTGTGGGGCAGGGGCCTTAGATGCATATGCATATGGATGGAGGGGTGGGGTCTTTGAGTTGTTATTGGTTCATAACAATTGAACTGTTAGTTTATTGAGAATAAAAAAGTTGTTGTGAGAGCAAATAAAGTAATGTACACAGAGTACACATAGCACACATGAGCACTAAGTAATTCTTTCCTTCCTTCCATCCATCCATTTATTCTTCCTTTTTTCTTCCTTTCTCTCTTTTTCTCCCTGCCTTCCTTCTGTATTCTCTTCTTCCCTTTCTAATATGTTCTCACTCAAAATAATTTTCCCTGGAATTTAAAATATGTCTCATAAAAATACTATACAAAATGTCAGATAAGGTACTTATTTCCCAAGACAATGATTGGCTGGATTAGGAATTGTGAGGCTTTGTCACAGCTCATTGGAAAGAGGGCTATAGTGAATGAATAACATTTGCCAGGGAAATGCCATGGGGCCAGTGACAGCAGGCAAGCAATGTGTTTTCTATCCTTGATGCATGTAGATGACATGTGGCTCCTCAGTTTGTGCAAACGTTCCCAGAATGTTCAGGGGCAGCAGCACACTCTGTTAAATATATAGATATAAGTTTAGTGTCTTATCTCAAGCCCAACAATACTTGTATAATTTGAAATCATTAGGGTTTTGACTCTCTATATATTACATATATATATATATATATATATATATTGCATTTCTGTTGTAGTTGTTGGTTAGATTAATGATTCTGATACTAAAATCATA
>RJWT010011342.1:0-23381 GCA_004365215.1 Cuniculus paca
CTCTTCTCTTCTCTTCTCTTCTCTTCTCTTCTCTTCTCTTCTCTCCTTCCCTTCTCCTCCCCTTCCCTCCACTCTTCTCCCTGTCACCTCCCCCTTTCCTTTCTGAAATATACTTGGCTGCTACCAATAATTCTTAATTGTCCTGTATCTAGGCAAATCTTATTAGTGAAAGATGATCTAATTCAAATACTTTTCTTTTCGTGGAAATAAATTTTATTACTTGGTAATACAATGGAAAAATAATTCTGAGGAGCAATATTACAGGAATCATTTTCTTAAACTATATTCATTAATCTGATTTGGTTTACTTAGTTAAAACTCAAACTCATAAAAAATATAAGCTTTGTAAATTAGAAAACAGTCTATTTTTCTGAGTTTCAACTATGCTCTAGAATTCTACCGTAGTTATTAGGTATTATGACTAAAAGCAAATGTTTATCTTTTCCATAACCTCTTTTGGCAAAAATTCAGCATCACATTCCATATTAACACAGAGAATGAAATGTGGAGGAGTGCAGAAGGGACATGAATTTCGTGCACTACTGCCATATTTAAAAATTCATATTATATTAAATCAAACACTATTTGTACTTAATGTGTCTAGTATGTTGGATGTTTGTCAGAACAGAATCATTCCAATGTTTGAGGGTGGGGGAGAGATGGCTAGAGATATCCACATACCTGGAAATCATTTACTTCATTTAAACTTTGTAAATGTATTTTTCATGTAAATGAATAAAAAAACTGTAATGTTGAGAGTGTCTCTAGCCATTTTCTCTGTTAAATTTCCAAATGCTACTATAATTTAAGAATATCCATTTGCCAAAGGGGACTATTGTGGTAAGTACAAAATGATATTATTTTTTGGTTAGGAAAAAGCAAGAAGGCATGGAATTAACTTTGCAGGTTAAAAGGGACAAGCTATATTTATATTCTATGTAAAAGTTCCAATGATAGATTTTAAGTGATGATTACTTTCCAAGGAGTTCTGCTAATCTTTTTTTCCCAAGCTTTCTTTTTATATATGTATTTTACAATGTATTTTAAAACCTAAATTTCATACTGAGATTTTAAATTCACTTATTTTCAGATGAAACTTTAATTTGCCACTCATTTATTAGAACTATGTTAAAGATAGATAAAATAAGGTGAGGTTATCTACTACTATTCATTAATAATTAAACTGTAATGAAATTGAGCATGCAAATTAGCAGGAATTATAAAATTGATTTGCCTTTTATAGTGAGGAATTAAGTTTTGCAAAACTTGATAGAACACAGTAGATTTGTTAAAGTAGGTGATGCATTCTCATTCAAAATTCCAATAGGATTTTTCAGTTCATATTATCCATGACTTGACTTCTGTGATGGATAAAACCAGTTATGGATCTGCAGTCACTGATGGGATGAGAGTTACACACCAGAGCAGAGTTCTCAATGAAGAGTATGTGACCCTTGAAATGTAACCTACTGAAACCACAAGCAATTTTTGGTTCATGTCTCAAACCACAATACTTTGGTAACTGTGGTTGATCATAATTTTAATAAAATGATGTGATCATTAACCATCATTGTCAACTTGAGTGGATTAAGAAACACCTAGCAGATTAGTAAAGCACACTTGTAGGCTTGTCTCTGAAGGTGTTCTCACAGACAATTTTCATGTGATCAGCAAGTGGAGGGGTGAATGAATACCTGCCCTGTTTGTGGATAGCACCATCCACAGTTGGTTTGCAGCCTGGGTGAAATGCAAGAGAAAAAGGGAGGTAGTCAGTGTGTACTGGAAAAGCTCCATTCTGCTTGAGGAGATGCATCTTTTGCTACTGCCATCACTTGTGAACTTCAGACTCCAGCTTCTTCAGTCTTTAACACACTCGTATCAGCGACTACCATGCTGGATTGACAACTGGTGGTCAATTTGTAACAACTAGCTGAACTGAATCGGTGTGGTGCTGGATGTGGATGGTACCTGAGGATTGTTGTCAACACCAAAAAGGAGAACTGGAGAGGAAGAAGTCATGTTTTTGGTTCTCCTGGGTGTTGTTGGTTCTTCTGTTGCCCTTGGTTCTCCTAGAGGAGCTTGTCGAACCTCTTTGCTGATCTGAACTTGGCTGTTTTCATCATCAGAAGAGTTCAGGACCTTATTGTCATTGAGAATGGCTGTGGTTCACTTTGGGGAAGCTCTGGTCCTTACTTCACCACTTCCTGGCTCCAGAGGGGAAGATGGTGTTGTTCAATCTCCAGGAGAAGCTTGTAGCACTGACTTCCTGATATGAACTCGGCTGCTCTCATTGTTGGAGGATCTTGGGACCTCGTGTCGCTGAGGATGGCTGCGATACTTTTCAGGGGAGCCCTGGTCCTTACTTTGAGCATTGCTCCCTAGCTCCAGTGCAGAACCCACAACCTACTGGAACAGATTCTTCATCTCATTGGCTCAGATTTTCTGGCTTCCACCGCTGACCTTTGGGCTTTCCCAGCGCAGATCCATGAAACAGACTTGCATGACACGTTGTAATGGGCTCTAGGTCTTCAGTTGGATTCCTGCAGGACATTGCCATGGAATCTTGGCCCACAGTTGGATTTTTTGGGGTCTTTAGTGTGTGGACAGATTTCTTGCACTTTTCATGTTTGACTCTTTGAGTGATTTATAAAATAATTCTACAAATTATGCGTCCTGTATTGAATTGTTTCCCTTGTAAACTTTGACTCAACAACTACCCAGGGAGCTCCCAGAATTTCATTTTAGAACTTGGGCTGCACTCTTTGTTGCTCTTGTTCTATGACTTCCAGCTTTGTAAATTGAGTAAGCACTGAATTAGTGGATCCAAAAACAAAACATCATGACAGAAAAGGCATGGTGGAATAAAGCTACTCACCTCATGGTGATGGGGAAGAAGGGAGGATTAGAAAGAGAGCCAGAGAGAAAATAGTCAAGTGACCAGTTACATTCACCAGGTCAGGCCCAAATGGTTCATACAGATATAACCTGAAGTCTGTTTTACTAACCTGCTAGTCATTTCTTTTTTATTTTTTTTATTTTTTTCTGCTAGTCATTTCTTAAACCAGACAAGTTGGTAGTCATGATGAACAATACAGATCATAAACGAAGATATCTGAATTTATTTTACATTATTCTTTAAAGAACGATTTGGCCTCAATATTTCAGCCCTTTTCAGAAGATGCTTAACTGACTTTCTAGCTAATGACTGACAATGCTTTTACAGCTACAATAATCTGTTACAAGGCATAAAATCTAAAAAAAACCTTGAAACATACAGAAAGGGAACAAAGATTCTAATTCAGTTTTGGAAACAGAGTTTTTGAGGCAACTTACAGTATACAAGTGGAGATGTAAATTCAAAAGCTAGATATCTGAGTGTGAGACTGGGTGAGATAAGATGTGGGCCAAATTTAAAGGTTTATTTGAAATTATGAATCTGAGAACTGAGTAAATTAGCCAAAGGGAGCACACATTGAGAGAAAAGACAATCCTAGAGCAGCATAATTAAAAATTCCAACATTTTCAGAGAGTTAGAGGAGGATTAGTCAAAGTGACAGGTTAGCAAAGAGGTAAGAGAAAAGCAAGAGATAGTACATAAAAATGAGGGAAACATTGTCAAGTCAAAAATGCTAAAATGTTTCACAGACTCCACAACATGCTATGCCTTCATTAATAGCAGTTTTTGGATCCGACTCTGAATGAAACTTTTTCGAACACATCTATACAGAAAAGAATCTTGAGTCTGGCTCTGGGTTACATTCTCAGTGCTGAGTATTGACCGGCAAGTAGAAAAGCTTAATGAATGCTTCCAAGTGAGTAAATTAATGAATTTGTAAATAAATATATGAAATGTGGATGAATGAATGAATACACAAATCATCTGGCAATTAAAATGATAATCATGTGTCTACAGAATATGAAACACAGAATTCCTAAGTGATTGAGGCAAGAGGAGTTTTATTGATACACGGTATAGAAAACAATGATTTCCAAAATCGTTGCACACTCTGTAGAAATTTCGGCTTATATTTAATTTCACATGTTGGAAATATGAACTTTTTAAATTGCAAATGTTTTCGCCTCATCTAATAAGGGTCCCTACTGTTGTTTATAGTATGAAAATATGGTAAAATTAAACCTAAAGTATCAGGCTTACCAGTGTATGGGAGTTAATTTTTCTATGCTTTGATGAATCATGCTATATAAGAATCTGAAAGACCTTGGAGCAATGTGACCAACAAGATTTATGAAATATCATCCATAAGATGCTGACACTTGATGATATTTTGTCATATTACTCATGCATTTGTTAGCTAATAGTTTATTGCTGAAAGACAATTTTTAGATATGGGAAAAGAAGTATGTAAAGAGTTGATGAGCATTTAAGAGACCACAACTACTGTGGCAGCCTAGAAATGTTTTACCATCACTTTCCAAACCCAGACTCAATTTTCTCCCTACTATATTATTCCATGGCTAATAGAATGAAATGAAAAGTACAAAGTTATTTCTTCTAACATTTGCTGTATATTTGACAAGTGATACTAATTTTAAATATCCCACTTTATAGAACCTACAAAAATAATAACTAAAATGAAATGGAAACATATTTTTATGTTTACTTTACATAATGGCATTATTACTTCTTCCGTAGATGCACACTGACATTTATACAAATGATACAGCCACACTGGATGTTGAACCTGGGTTTGTTTTTGAATTATTGATTTATAAATTCTATCCTTAATAACATATTGCAATAGAGGAACAGTATTATAATTCTATATATAGAATGGAATTTGCTATCGTGATCATTACAATGAAGCATTAGTTCACCAATTCACTTTAGAAAAATGTGATGTTTGTCATATTTCACAATGACATTTATGCCTTGTGGGTATCTGAAAAGTAGAAACAGGGCATTTTTTAAATGTTGTTTAAGACCATAAACTATTTAACGAGATGTAAGTGATAAGTCCTCTCAGCATTTGTTGAGAAAAAATGTGTGAATAAGCAACATAAAGAAGTTACAATGAAAATAGGTTCAATTTACTTAAACTTATTTGAAATCAGAACATCTCCTTCATATTAATATGGTATGTTATTGTATGTCTACAAAATATGTAAATTTATTTATAAGTAAACTAAACATTTTATAATCATTAATTAAGTTGGCTGCACAATCTTGCTATTTATGTTCTACTTTATTAGATTTTTCCCTCTATCATTTTCTTCCTTTTTTATATTAACTGTTATTTTTATTTTATTTCTTTATTGGCTTATTAGCTGCAACATTTTGTATTATATTTTGTTTTAGGGAGCATTGTATAAAACTTTAACTTATCACACTCTAACTTCAGGAATATTAGGCCATTTCAGATACAAGAGCCACAAAATAGTGAACATATTTCTTCCTTCCTGCTATTTATGAAATTGTTTTCATACGTTGATTCCTCTTTGTGTAATAGATCCCACAATATATTATTGTTGTTGTTGTTGTTTTAAACAGTCAATTATCTTCTAAAAACATTAAAAATAAGAAAAAAAAGTCTATTAAACTTATATTTGCTAATTTCAATGCTCTCCATTCCTTTATACACATTGAGATTGGCCTCTGGTATCATTTTCCCTCATCTGTATGGACTTTATTTCTGGTGGTTAAAGACAGAATTTAAACTTTGTGTCTCAGAGACATTTTCTTCGGGTGTAGAATTCTAAGTTTGCATTTATCTTCTTAAAATCATTTGAAGATAAGTCTTCATCTCCTCTTGTCTGCATTGCTTTCATTTAGGAAAATGTCATGCATTATTTTACTCTGAATACTTTTAAGACTTCACTTTATCGTTGGTTGTGAGCAATTTTTTCATAATATGCCTCAATGTAGTTTTCTGTATTTGGAGTTCTTTGAGCTTCTTGTGTCTGAGATATCATGCTTTTCACTAATTTTGTAGAAGTGTTAGCCACTGTTTCTTCAAATATATTTATATTTCCCTTATCATTTTTCCTTCGGAGACACCAAATACATTGTCACTTGAAGTTAGCTTATTCAGGTTATGAATACAGTTGTATTTACCTCACAGTGTCTTATTTTGAATAATTTATTTTACCATATCTTCAGGCTTACAGATATTTTCTTCTGCAGTGTCTAATCTGTTGTTAATACTATCTGTATGTGTTTTCTATCACTATAATATATGGCCACAAATTTAGTGGCTTAAACACAATACAAGTTTATGTAATCTTATAGTTTTGTTCTTTGCAAGTCAAACACAGGTCTTATGGGGCTAAAAGCTGACTGTTGTCAGCGTGCAATCCTTTCTGAAGACATTAACACAGTACTGGTTTCCTTGTCATTTTCAGCTTCTAAAGATAATTGTATCCCTTAGTTTCTAGCTTTCTATTTTCATGAAAGACATAGCAAACCTCTGAGTCTTCTTCTTTTATCACATCTTTGCTTCTATCTTCTACCTTTCTCTTTCACTTTTGTTGTTTGTTTGTTTTGTTTTTGGAACTGGGAATCAAGCTCCAGACCTCGTGCTTTCACACTAGACCCACATAGATACTTCAGTACAAGTCCATCTATCATAGCCTTTAACTTAATCATATCTTTGAAGCATCTTTCATCATGTAAGGTAACATATTCACAGTTCTGAGGATTAGGATGCCCATGCCTTTGGGGAGCCATTATCTTACATGCCACATCATCCAGTGTATCTAGTTACTTGTAAATGTCATTTCTAGAAGTTTAATTTGAACTTTTCTGTGCCTTTTACACCTACTTACACATTCACAATCTTTCTTGTGCCTTCATAAACATAGAGTATAATTATTATATACTGCTTCAATGTCTTTGCTATAATCCCTATCATTTCTAGTTGTCTGTGTTTTGACTGAGTCTTCTCTGATTTGCGAATATATTTTCTTATTTCATAGAATGGGTAGTAACTTTTCTGGGAGCCAGAAATCTTGAATTTTTCATTATTTGATGCTAAATATATTTGATTTTTACAAAATTACTGATCTTTATTCTGGGAAATGGATAAGTAGCTTCAAAACCTTTGGATCATTTAGGTATATAAAAAGCCTATTCTTAGGTATATAAAAAACCTTTTGGGGCCTGAGATTTAGCTCAGTGGCTCAAGTGTTTACCTAGTGAGTGCAAGGTCATGAGTTTGATTCCAATCACAAAAAAAAAAAAAAAAAAAAAACTTTTGTTAGGTATTAAAAAAAGCCTTAGTCTAAATCCGAATTTCTTTCTTTTACTGAGTCAAGACCCTACTGGTACTTTAACCAATGTCCTATGAATTAGAAAATTTTTTCCTCTGCATGATGGGGAAAAAAAATATATTCATTCTTTTTTGCTGCCTTTTGTTTGTTCTTACCCAATGTTGGTAAAACTCCAGGAAAGCATCAGACTTACCTAAAATGCTCACCAAGATGCTAAAATGGGGTAATTTTTGAGTTCGCTTTATTTATTTTCCATCTCTCCACAATCGTAGCCCTGTGTTACCAGATATACAATGTCAGCAAAACCAGTTTTCATATATTTGTAGAATCTGCCCTTTTACTTCAATGTAAAAGAGTTAATTTTTGAATTATATTTCATTAGTGCACATTAATAGCACATGATGACAGGGTTTATTTTGATAAATTGGCACATGCATTTAACACGTCTTAAAACAAGTCCAATCCCATTACCACCCTTTGTCTCCCCTCTCCTTATAACCTTTCCTATCTCTGGAAGTCTATCTCCTGGTTCCCTGTCCCTGTAAGAGAGTTGATTTTAAACACTTTTGTCACATAATCTCATTGGAACTCTTTAAGAAATGGGAATGGATACACACACTGTTTACTGTTTTAGGAGGATTTTATTTCCTACATAGTATAAATTTTATAACTTCATATATTAGTATAGATGTGTCATTACATTAAATTCAAACTTTAGACAAAATACCTATCAGTAGGATTATATTCACAGAGAGCAATGTGTGCTATAGGAGCATTCGTCTCAGAAGGGTTTAAGGCTGCTACTTTAAAGGGAAGCAGTGCAGTCGACCTGACTGGCACTGGGGAAACAGGAAGGAGGGCGGCTGGGAGACCCGAGCCAGCAAGCTGGGAACAGGACAGCTGCTCTTTTTGTTAAAGCTGCCAATGGCCTTGCCAATGCATGGGAGCCACTCACAAATCATGCAAATTTCAGGGTGTTTATGATGTCACCTTTGATTCATGCGGGCAATGTGAGAGAGAGAAAACACTCAGGTGTTTACACACACCAACACACTTGTGAACATGTGCACACACACACCATTACAAGACTCGGTTAAGATTTTGTAGCTGCTAAGTCATGTGAAAAAAGAACATAACTCCTCTCATACCAATGAGCTGGATGGCCTGAGAGAAGTGGACAGTTTAAATTTTCCCAGAAGAATTAGGGAAATGTTTCACCCAGGCTGACCAGCTGCTCTATCCCATTCAGAGATCCTAGAAACCCACTCATAGGGCATGTGTTTCCCTGGTTGTGCCAACACTCATTCATTGTCCTCTTCTGAATACTTATAGCAGTTACAGTCTCTGCACACAGTATAGCAGACAACTGGCTTGTCTTTTCATGAAAAAAACAAAAAACAAAAAACTGTTCTTGTTTAAATGGATTGTTGCTTCAATCAAGTTGACTGCTCCATGAAGACCAGACTTTCATGTGATACATGTAAGATGTCATCAGACTCATACTGCTCCCCTGATCCTATGTGCTTCTTCTAGAAAGTCAGATTGTTGGCTGTGACCTGTTCCTGGAGTTTATTTGTAAAAATGCTAGTGATTTTTTCCTCATATCATCATGATCAGTAAAGTTAAGATGCTGGGGTCAGAGAGAAGGAAGTTACAAGGACCCACAAATAAACAGTCTTCGAACAACCTTTTGCAGACATCATATAAATCAGAGAGCAATGATGGAAAAACTCAAACCAAATCTTACTCTTTTGCTTCATTTGTTCCTGTTACATCTGCCCTAGCCCAGATAAAATGTTTTATAACCATGAGTAGCAAAGAGTCATTGTTAGCTGAGAATTGGGGACATGTTCCTGTGCTATTTGTACTTTTAATAGTTCAACTAACTTAGAAAAGGTCAGAATGAGATATGTGATTTCGTATTATTTCTGAATATGCACAATAAATGGTAGGCATGAACCAACGGGAAGTCACATCATGATTAAGGATAAGACATATGGATCTATAAGAGAAATATTAAGAAGGTTGTCATTGTCTCAAAATTGGAGAGAGGAAGAAACTCCTGTAATGACCAAAAATAGCATAGATGGAAAATGTTTAATCTAAAGTTTCACTTATGCCAGGTGAATAAATTATAGAGGTCTAATGTATAGCATGGAATCTATAACCAATAATACTATGTTGTAGTTTTAAAAAGCGTATTAGGATTTATTTCATGTTAAGTATTCTTCCCACAGAAACACACACTCAAAAGAGACAAAACAAAATTTTTAATAGGCCATAGGTACATCTGTTAACCTTGATGAGGTATGTCCAAATTCATCAAATCCTATACATCATGTACATGTAGCTCTTTGTATGCCTCTCAAAAGCTGAATAAAATATGTACAAATCTGTTATATTTTATTTTTAAAGAGTTTCTTTCTGAAACATTTTTTCGTTTGTCTCAAGTTTTTATTTCACTCCTCACATAAACTCTAATACAAGCCTGTTTTTCCCTAGCAGTATTTCCTGTTTTGAAGTTTGGGAAAGCAACAGCTTCTTCCTTTGGTCTAATTCTTCACCCAACACCACAGAGTCAAATGGCATACATTTTGCAATGTGACCATTTTCCCATTGTTTTCTGTCTGTTAGTCTCAAGTCATGATTCAGTGATAACTTTGAAACTTTCAACTATTCTTTACAAATAAGTTTTCAGAAGGGCTTTTGTTTACTCTTCCTCTCTATGTTCTGGTGTTTTTACCTATGTGTGGACTTGTAGATACTTCAGAGCTAAAGTCACAGCTCTTTTCCCAGATCATATCTGAGTCAACATAACATCAGTAACTACAAGATCACCCCTCCTGAAACATACATACTTAATACTCAACAAAAGAACAGAAGTCATTAATATTTCTCCCTCAAAAATGGACCAAATAAGTGGTAAAGTTATTTTCATATCCATGAAAACTTTTGCTTCAAAAGATAACTTTCAGCAGTTCTCTGCAGTTTTCTTCTTTTCCTTGAATTTTGCAAAAAAGGCAGTGCATTTTTGTTGAAAATTCTCTGCATTTTTTTCTTGAAAACCCTCAACTAAAGCAATTACTAGAGAAGCAACTATTGTTTGTTTGAAAATGATATTTTCAATTAGCAGATATAAAATTGTTAAGCAAAATATCAGGAAGTTAAATTTATTAAATAGACTTATGGAATATAATGCCTCAATAAATAAATTTTCGTAATTAGTTCACTTAGATTTTATTTGTACCTATTAAACTTATTTGTGCACAAGTATCACACTCATAGATTTAATGCCCCAGTGTGGTAAATGTGGACTTCTATAACATATTTAAATCTAGTTCTGTACTTGTTTTTATGTTTTTTAAGAGATTAATATTGTATCATTTTTACCTTTAATTTTAAAATTTTGAGATCTTGGTCTCTTTATTTGCATTCAGGAAAATAATGCAACATAGTAATAGCAGTGGGAAAATATTTAAGTAGTGCAATAACTCAAAAGAGACACTGAAAACATTAACAGAAGGAAGCATCACTTTGTTTATGATTTATTTACTATGATTAAATAATGAAATTCACCCTCATAGTTCACAAATGAGTTATTTAGAGGTTTCTTCTTCAAGAGATCAGATTTGGCATCTTCATATATCTCGACTAGTTTTAGAGATCCCGTTATATGAGGAAAAGGAATAGAGGAATTAAGTAGATATGGAAGATAACTGAAAAATTTTTAAGTAGAATTCTCCAAGGAATATAAAAAAATGCACACATGTATACATACACATTCACATACCCTAGGAGGAAAAGCAAAAGATAGAGAATGGGATTCTATAGGGAAAAAAATGAGCTCATATAATTTAAATGTAAATTGCTACTAAAAACTTCACAAGTAGATCTGAAAAATAAATGGGATGAAATTACAATAGAGAGTAGAATCTAAAACCACAAGATGAAAGATGTGAGATAGAGATGTTCTTTGCCTCCAGGAAACCCAACATTAAACAACCAGAAATTTGAGGAAAGAAGCAGAGAAAATGTATTGGATGAAACTGTCAGTGAAACAGTAAATATTTCTCAGAGCAAAAAAAGACACTTAAGTATTTCAGTTACAAGATTCCTCTGTGTAGCAAGCTGAATGGACTGAATAGCTTTGCAGCAAGACACAGTCCTGAGAGCCAACCTGTAGAGCACTGAGTAGGCCTTTTGTATGCAATGCTACATGATAGGATGAGAGATAAATGCAAAAAGAAAAAAAAATAGCATATATTCGCACATACATAATACACAAATGGTGAAATAAATATCTGTGATCATTCTATTTCAATGTAAAAGGCCCCCTTTATTTAAAATAGTAATTAATAGTTTACATGAAACCAAATATTTAGAGATGTAAACACTATGAATCCATTTTTCTTTTCATGTTTTCATTGACAAACACTAAACTTTTTTTTGTAACTTTTTTATTTTAAAGAGAATAAAACAAAGCAAAATAAGACAGAATAAAGCCAATCAAAAGAAAACAATGTAAATGACACAAAACAATGTCAAAGCAAGATAATAGGAAACACTAAACTTTTAATGCATATATACTTCATTAAAATATTTTCAAAATGTTTTATGTGCATGCTATACATACTGTGCATATTTTATAGATGAAAATATTGCTTTTAAGTAATTTTTAAAGTTGCATTGTGAAATTCAGTTTCCTCACCTGTACAACAGGCACAATAACGATCTTTGAATTATATGGTCACTTTTAGAATTACTAATACTTAAAAAATGACTGATACAATGTCTTGCATAGTATAATAGCACATCATTGATTAAATGTTTCTGGTCAGATGTTGAAAGAGAAACCATTTATCTAATGGTGATGAAGACTAAAACTATAATGTACATAGATAAATAAAAATAGAACATGAAAATTAGTTGGTGGTGAAATCCAGGGTAGAAGGAGTATTGGATTGTGTGATTTCACCTTTTTAACTAAGTCCTTTAGTACTATAGCATTTAAGTTTTGAGGATATGAAGCATGGTTAAAAATAGATGCCAAACTTTTTGAAAAATTATAGTAAAAGACAAATTGCCAAGAAAGCCTCTCAAAATACTCTTCCTTGCTTTAAACGAAATTTAATCCATCATTCTCACCATTTTCTGAAGAAGTTTTGGAAGTCCTCTTCAAGAGTATCTTAAATTGCATTGTCCTGGTTGCCTGAATGTTCTGGGTCAATTTAAAACATTTACCTTTCACAGTCATTTTGACTTTGAAGAAGAGCCAGATTTGATGAGTAAAGTGGATGAGGATACATGGTCATGTTTTTAACAAGCTACTTTTTCATTGGATGAAACTGGGCAGCAGCATTAATGTTTTTAAACACATTTCATAAAAACACTCATGAAAGAGGACTTTCAGAACTGCTTCAGAGAATGAGAAAAACGGTGGGATAAATGTGTTCAAAGCAAGGTGGGTATCTAAAGGAAATTAATAGCAATGTATCTTTTATAGTAGTAGTTTTTAAAATATTTAAATTTTCATATTTTGATTATCCTTGGAATCCATGTATAGATAAACTTACTTTCTTGAAATTTTGCTCCTGTTGTATTCATTTATTTTTTTTCTACATCTGACAATATGTCTATATGTAACAAGCAATGAGTAAAGAGCATTTGTGGATTTGTTGACTATAAGAAAATAATTTATAGAATTTTAGCTATTTGGTTGTCTCACCACTGATTTTTTTTTTCCCAGATATAAACCTCAGGACCTTGCATTCACCAGGCAGGCATTGTGCTTCTGAGCTATATCCCTGGCCCTCACCACTGACTTTGAAAATAAATCTCTAATGTATTTCTAGAGTCTGGATTGGTGAAACTTTTATAGTGTTACACCAACATTTTTTTTATCATAACAATAAAAATGCTATTAAAATAAAAATTCTACTTGTCATTTTAAGTGGCATGTTTTGTTCTGTTTCTGAACTGAAATTGCCTATCCTATTTTCTCTCAGTTTTAGGGAACTTCTTGAGAAAGAAGTATGATTGGAACTTTGATCCTCATTCCTAATTCTGTTTTACTTTAATTATAAATATCTATGAATCATTTTATCTATAAGTATCTATAAATCTTCTTAATCATTATGTATCTCTCAGATTTCTGACATAATTTGGGAATGAAGGGGACTGCTTTTCTGAGGGTTTACCATAAAAAAGTGAAACTCTATAATAGGCCTTAGTGAAAGGATGAGCTAGAACCTCTTCTTTATCTTTTACTAAGTAACTTTCTGTGAATTATCTAAACATCACGAATTCTGGTTTTTCCTTAAAAACTACTGGTGTCGGTAGAAAAAAATAATTATAGTTTCTCTAAAAGTTGCCACAGCCTTAAATGAAATACATTTGTAATTACATTGGAAACTGTCTGTTGTTACACCAATATTAGCCCAGATTTGAACCAATGTCAATTACTATTCTGCTAAAAAGAAGATAAAATAGTAAAACCTGAAAACATGTCATAAATAAGAAATATTACACACTATCAAACTCAGAATATCATATTTGCCATTTGATTATAGCAATGAACAATACGAAGTACTAGATGGACTGAAATTTTATGAAAGTTTCAGCATACTTGGTAATTTATCCATGCCATACATTTTGTTTGCCCATACTTATTCTTTTGGAGAAAATAAGAGGTAATATTTGATGAGTTGGGGGAGAATACATTAAACAGAAAAAAAATGAACTAATACTTGTGTACTGATTTTGGCATTACATGAAAAATTTAGAAAAATAACTTTAAAAAAGCATTTTGTTTTTAATTATCACAATGTGTTTTATGTGTACAAAGCATTTTAATGAAATGCATCTTTAAAATTGCAGTTGGTAATAACTATTTTTACAGATAAAATAATCTTGGAAGCATTCTTAATCAGGATATATTCTAAAAGCCCTATCGTAAGTAAAATTTTAAAAGATAAAATGAAAAAGAAAGTGCTTTCAGGAAAATATGAATCACTGTTAGCTACCTGTGCTTCCACCAAAAGGGACAATTCACTACTATATTTAAACCGTATCTTAGATTATGTTTCTGAACGATGCTGTAGCTTTTGCTGCAACACTTTTCAAATCAAACTTTAACTATTTACAGTTGTTCCCCCTTCAATAGCAATAACAACTCTTTTCCTGGGGGTAGGAGAGAAGGGTTAGGCTATAAAAGCTATCTTAAAGTGAGCATTTTTTAAAATGCTGTTTTTTTCTTGAGCCTAGGAAAGGTTGGAAGTGTTGAAAACTATTCAGGACTTTATGCCATCTGCCCTTATTTCATATGTTCCCTCATATGAGTTGGAACAAAGAAGTGGGCTGGATAGAATTAAAGAATGTATATATAAAAAAAAAAAAAGAAAGAAAGAAAGTAGCGATCAAACGGTGCTGATAAGAGAAGCCAGTATGCTCCTGGGTGATGTGTGTATTCAACTCCAGGCTGACTCCTCTTATGCTAATACAGCCAATTTCCTCTTTTATTTCATTTCTGGAGCCTGAATCTGCGATCTCTGATAAGGTTCCCAAGGATACCGCCTTCACTCACAAATGGGGAGGTGGAAGGGGGAGAGGATGATGGAGATGTGTAACTCCGAGAGAGCACTAGTGGATGAATAATTTAAAGCTCCGCCCGGAGATTTGAGGCAAAATGCAGAGATAAGAGACACCACAGGGTCTTCTCTGTTTATTCAGAGCTTCATCTTCCAATGACAGCTGACCTCCAAGGTCAAGGGCATGATGGGAAATAGAACTGACAGTGGGAAAAGGTACTGCCTCCCAGAAGAAAGTAATGATTTACTTTGAGTCAAATGAAAAATTGATCTTATTTTATTCAACTACTCTTTTTTGTTGTTGTTGTTGTTGTTGTCCATCAGTATAAAACTTGTGATGGAAGAAAGTTTAAATAAACTGCAGAGTATGATACTGAAACATAGCTATAGCTCCTTTAGCAACTTGATCTTTTGTAACATTACATTGCTTAAGGAAATTAAGGTCAAAATTAATTTTGATTGAGTAACCAATGTGGCTATAACTTCAAACATCAAGCGGCAAACACAGAATCTGAGTTCAAATGTAGTTGGGTCTTTAGTTTTTCTTAGCAAAGACTCTGTTTCTTTTAGCTTCTTACTTTTTAAAGTTTGTACAAAAAAAAAAAAAAACACCTCCCTGCATTTTCCCCTCATTACATTTTTCTGGAGCCTTACATAATTCCATTTGGTGCATAAAACAACATTACATACATTTAACCTAATCAAATCTATGTGTCTTCACTGGTTTGCTGCCTAATCCCTGAACCTAATAACACTTTGCAGTTCACAAAATCTGAAGCCATTTGTCGTGGGCAAAACCATGCTGTTAGTTTTAGGATCTTACAAATTCTGACAGTAAAGCATGCACCTAGGAAAGCTTTGGTCCCCATTATCAAAACCGTCTGCTGAGTTGCTCCTATTTGTTTCAATAGAATACAACCATGACCTCTTTAGAGAGAGAGGCAATGTCAAATGTTTCTCAGGGCTGGTTTACATTTCCCTCATAGTCTTAAACTGCTGTTTCTGCTTTCCTCTGTTTGAATGTTACCCATGTTTTCATTCCTGAGCAATCATACCTTTTATCTTTTTTAGATAAACATGAAAACATACCAAGGTCACTGCCGGGTGAGAGGTAAGATGTGCGTGACCGCCACCCAGCCTTACCAAGTCATTTTTCCCTCTCCCTTCTTTGACAAACACTCTTTGGAGGTTTCAGTGGAGTGAGACGAGTTATAAGTATGATTCACAAGCTTGCCATATCCAGAGTCGGGACAGGTTGTCCCTCCAAGGGCCCCATTATTGTGGCGCCAGCCTGCTTGGGTTTCAGCTTGCACATTGCCCATGCCTTTTTTTTTTTTTCTCCAACATTCTTGCTTTTATATTTATAATCTATTAAAGCAAATGCAAGGTGCACTGTATTTTATTGCTTCCTGGGTGCATTTTACGCATTTTTGCCAAAGCGTACAAGAAAATCACCAGCATTAGTCTTGGCGTGGTCTTTTTTCTTTTCTTTCTCATTCTTCTGAGTTGTAGGAGGAGAAATGATTGAACCACAAACGGAAACACAAAGTTTCTGATTAAAATGATCCCCCAACAGCTGCTACAAATAAAACTAAAATGCGAACTTTTGGGTAACGATGGAATGTGAGTCTTCAGGTTATCCCTACTGCAATTTTCTTTTATTAACTTAGAAATCACATACGATTTAATTTTCGCATTGAGGAATATAGCTAAAACAATCAAGTATAATTTTACTAACCACTAGTGCGAATATAAGGTCAGTTTCTTAGCAGTCTTAGTGGTTTTATATCTCAAAAATTTCACTATCCTATGATCATTTTCAATAAACTAACAAGAAATGTGCTCATTTGGCTGGATACTGTTTATTAAACTGTTTCTAAAATGCTTAGCTCAATCTAACCCTAAGCTAAATATCACATGCATGCTCATGACATATCATATTCATTTTATCCTAATAACCATATTTGATTTTTAAATTTTTTGTTGTAAGGATGTGCTGTGTTTCTTTTTCTCTCAAACTACTATTATTGTTAAATTTGTTTTATTTTTTATCCTGAAAGTAGTTAATTCTAAAACACAGACATTCCGTATTTTTCCACTTAAAGTAATATTCAAATTTAAGGATGATCTCAATTAAAAATAATAAAAAAAGAATTCAGAATCAAAAAAAGACTGAAATATAATTAAAAGATAGCTAAGGGACCATTCTCAGAAAGTGTGTTCCTACTCAATAAAATAATTAGAACTTTATGTTACAGTCCTTTTTTCATCAATGTATATACTGATCATCATAATGTATTAGACGTAGGGCAGACATTAAAGATATTCCAGTATAAACTTCTTAAAATGCATTAATATTAAAATCAGAGCTGAAACTTCTGTTTCCTTCTAGGTGGTTTTTCCTCCTCCTCATTCTCACATTATTTTAATTCATTTGAAGAAGTGAAAAAGGACCATTTACCACTTCCTGGATCTGTAAAAGGGTCAAGAGTCATTCGAGTTCTTTGGCCCTTAAAATCCCCAAACTTCTGATTCCTTTTTTCTAGCAACAACTCAACTGCCTTATTAAAAACTCAACTGTAATGAGCACTTAGTCCCAGTATACAGGTCTCCAGAGTTTAAAGGACTTTAGAATTCAAACCTTTAATTCACTAGTCCATAAAATGGTTTTAAGTATCAACAAAAGTCACTATGGCTGGTGATTGCAAAAACAATCATGTATGAACAGACAGATGAGAAGGAAAAAGGGGGAATTATCTTATCAATTAATCACTATAAGAACTTTTAATTTGAAATAACTACATTAAATAAAATACAATGGTGCTGAAATGGCAACAACTGTTGTTACTGAAAAGGCACTGCAATTAATTTTGATGGAAGAACTCAACTCAAAAATACTAATTAGGATTTTAAAATTTAGAGAGAATTTAGTCTGATTGCATCATTTTAAATCATAAAGCTCTAAGGCTCTGAGGAATTGAGTGATTTGTCCAGGGTAGCCCAGGTAGTTTGTATTTAGGATAGAAGTGGAGCTCATGTCTTTTCCCCCTTCTAATAGAAATGCAGAGAAAGGAGAGAATTTTAGCCCCAAATTGTGTGTATGGACCTTTCTCTCTGTTCTGTGATCTGTTTGAAAATGGAAATGAACACTTTTGCCTTTGTCCTCTGCAAAGATATTTTTCTACAATGGTTTTTCAATATCCATTTATTCTGATCATCTGTGCATGCTCCAGAGTATCATAATCTTTCTTTTATACTACCAAATCAATGATTCTAAAATAGGAAAATATATAACTTTCAAATACAGAAAAGAAATTCTCCAGTAGCTGAGTATTACAAAGAATTGCAAAGTCTCTGAATTTATCTGTGGAAAAATTTGGATAGAAAAGACATTAAAAGAAAGGAAAATAAGGCACATAAACATACACCAAGGCTATATTCTCTTTTGGGGTGTAGTTTTTACACTTACACATCACTGTATACTCCTGAGTTTTGCTGATCCGTTTCAAATGCTCTAGAATTGGATTTAGATTTACTCAGCTCTATGGCTTCCTGTACAGTAGATGTTTGGTATCCAGGAAGCATTATTTTCAGGTTTTCTTTGTTTTATGGCTGAGGAATTTCTAGCGAGTTAATTGTGGGAAGCACTTTAGTGTACCTATGGGAATAACAGTTTATTCACTAAATTAAGGAGGACCACATTCCTCTTGATTTTTTTTCTGTAGAAATGAATCTGCATATCTGTGTGATACCCTTTCTTTGTTTTCCTTGGGTGAATTAATCCATACATAAAATCAAATCTTGGGGCCATTTTCCTCTTATCTTTACTATTCAGATTTTGTTTCAGATTTGAGAAAGTGGTTTCATCTATGAGTTTATTTTCAAGGCTATTGGTTTTTCTATAGCCTTCAACATTGCTAAGATATAAATCACACTACATTTGTTTAAAATTCTGTTTTATTATTGATATCAATACATTTTGATCATGTATTACATGTTGATATTGTAAGCTATTACTTGCATATAGTTGTAGAAAATATTCTGCACAAATTTAGGCTTGAATTTATACCTCTTAATTTTTGACAAAGTCAATAAAATATTGTTATGTCCTCTTTATCATTTATTTCTTACATTTAGTATTAGCTAAAATTTTAAATTCAGAGAACAATGAATCTGAAAAAGAATGGATTATATTGGAAGGTTTTGGTGTTTTGCTTTTTAAACATACAACCACTCAGTTGTTTTCCCCTTTACAACGTCTATTTCATAGAAAGCAAAACAATACATTATCATTCATAAACATTTTTCCTTCAGATTTTTAAAATTTCCTTTAACTAGTATTTTTGTGATAATTATACTTGTAAAACAAAGACTGGTTTTATTACCTAGAATCCTCAAAATAACTTCCTCCCAGTGCAAAATCCACACTATGTTTTTCAGGATTAAGGCTTTTTTTAATGCTAAATTAAGCTATTAACTAAAACAATAGTTTACCATTACATAAGCTGTTTCTAATCTTAATATTTTTTTCCATATTAGGAAGGAAATGACTTTGGGGAAATGTTTTTAATTAACTTTAAAAATTTAAAACAGATATACTTTAGAACTTTTCTTCCAACAGAATGAAAATTTGTTTCTTCCATCTGGTGTATGCATTAAAAAAGGTAGCATCTTAACATCTTTAAACTATGTCCTTGATAGGGCTTCTCTTTGTCATTATATTTGTAACTGTATTCATTATATGACTTGCACTATTCTTCCAATAGGAAATATATGTGTGTTAATTGAGGTTTATGATTTGGGTTCTATTCTAATGTTTTATTAAAAAATAACCCTTCATGCCTATATGTTCTGTGAGTGGTACTTGTGTTTCACATTCGCACATTTAGCCAAGACTTTGCCTGTGCTTCATACTTGCATTTCATGTCTTGAGCTGTGGTACTTTTTACAACAAAGACTCATAAAAATTAAGTATTGTAACAATTGATTCTGGAGTTTGGGTATCCCTACAAAGTGTTTGTTTCCTCCTTAGTTGTGGAAACACTTACTAGATTTGTATAAAGATTATAAATGTATACATAGAATTTACTGAGAATGAATTAACTCTGGCTTTTAGAGTATTTTAGATATATTTCCATAATTAAACCTAACATATCATTAGATGTTTCATAAGCCTGTATCTTGTTTCTTTAGGCTAAAAAAAGTTTAAACAATACTAAACTTTTTAAGTTTTCATAGACAACCATAAAAGGGGCCAACCATAAAAGGGTTCAAAAACTTACTGTTTTTAAAACAGTAAGTATTATTCTGGAGGTCCATATAGAAAATAGTCATTTTACTTTGAAAGATCATTAATGATTTCATATAACAACTATTCTAACAATATAAAACCACTTTGATAAGATCATCTAAAGTCTTTTATTTATCACATATGTCTTAATAAGTTTAGCTATTAAAAACAAAAAATAAAACTTCTAAGTAGGTATTTATGAATAAAGAAACTGCAAGACGAAAGCAACATGGCAGATAATTGAAATCACTTTCATATGAAATTTCCAAGAGAATCTTTTACAGTAATGAAAAGTATATTGATAAATCCAACAATTCTTAAAAATTTCCTTTCTTTTAGAACTGTCATGCATGCGAAATAAAGTGACAAGTATGACTTTGCATTCTTTGTAAAAATATACAAATGGTGAAGGGGAAATGTTTTTGATCTATTTAAAATACAGAATGCAATGAGAATGATTTAACTTACTTTGCACTTTCATAAATAGGCATTCACTAAGGCAATACAACTTTATTTAACATGTCTTATTTGGAAAAAAGTTACAGGTTAAATTATATACTTAAGTACATAATTAAAAGAGAAAAAGAGAATAGATAAGCAAATTAAAAACCAAACATTTAAAGTACAGGATGTGAGTTCCTAATTCAGGATTCATTGAAATGTTATTGCTCATAAAACTCTGAACCACTATAAGGTAGAATCAACTGCTAGATATTAAAAAGAATACTAATAACAAGAAAATGTTGACTAATATTAGTTTCACCCTTTTTCCTTTAGCAGTGATATTTTTACACGCCCGGTGTCTTATTGAATCAGTGTCATATCCTGTCTAACTGCATGATACATTTATTTTTATTCGGTTCCACGGGATGCAAGACTGACATTCTGATTTCACAGAGAAGATATGGATTCATAACAAAGGGCTTAAAATTAGGGGTGTTTTTCCCCCTATCTGTATTGCAATTACAGATGACACTCAGTTTTCAGAACAAAATTATCTGTACTTTAATTTGATTCTGTAAGATGTTTAGAGGTTGAAATTTAAGTTCACTGATAAAGTAACTTCTAGTGAATGAAACTTCAAAGATGAAGAGATAGATAAAATAGCCAGGGCAATATCAATACAGGGCAGGTACAAATGGCAGAGATATCAGGATGGAGCAGCGAAAGGGACAAGGAGCTATCCTCACATCTCTTACTTGGAATCTCACTCCCTTTTCCTCATACTGTATTATGGTGGCTACATTTTCTTATCTAGTAACATATTTTTATTTTGCTCAGAAAAAATAAATTAATGATACTACCCACTAGTAGTTGAGAAACACATTTTTCTTTTTCTGATAATGAAAAGAGAGAGAGAATAGAGGGAAATCGAGAAAACAGAGAGGTTCAACAATTATGTGCTAATTGAACAACCAACCCTTGAACTTCAGACAGGTTAAGGAAGAGCAAAATGGAGCATCCAGGTAAGGGAAGGTCCCCCTAGGCTTAGTGCACAGAAACTCCTCCACGCAGTTACCAGAGGGTTGGTGAATGTTGGGAAGGCAGAGGACGGCAGGGAAGGGAGAATCATCAAAGGATGCCCTTTCTCTGTCTTTCGTTTAGAATCTGACCTTTAGGAGTCTCAGAAATGTGTACTCAGCTTGCTCTATGAATACCTCAGGCTCAACTGTTAGGACAGAGAGAAAGAACACCGCTCTTAAAGACACAATGAATCTTCTCCCTGGTTTCAATTACTGTTTCTTTTTTGCTGCTTCTTCCAATCCCCTTACATTTGCACAGCACCAGGGTGCATTAGGACTGATCATAGTCATAACTTTCTCAATATTAAAAGCTCACAAAATGCTTTTAGAACAAGCAAAGACAATATCATAATTCCCGTGGAGGATTAGAAAGTTTGGTTCTCTGACCTTGGTCTGTTGCCTTTTCCACAAGGTTCCTCTGTTTGCCTAAAAATATGGATTTCTCTGTTGTGCCCTTGAGCAGATGTTCTTATATTTCTTTGTTTATTGCCTTGGAAATCACACCTCCCCCAAGCCCAGTTCTGACTTTCTGTGCTATTCATCTAAGAGACAACAATAAATACTTTTGACCTCTTTATTTATTTAACTTGTCATATACATATGCTTTGCAGACAAGCAAGGCTATTCTCATACAATTTTTACCTTCTGCAATTTGCACATAATGGGTACTTAGTTTAAGAACTCATGTGCATGTTGCTGTACTTGATAGTTATCGTTAAATGAGTGTGATCCTTAAGAGGTTTAACTACAAATGCCTGCTAAATTGGATTTGTAAGAGTTAAAGTTATCTTATTTCTCATACATTTATGAATGTAGACAGAGGAAATATACTCAGACTGCAGAGGAGATGAAGATATATTCATACCATAGACCACAGTTAGGGTGAATTTGAAACCAAAGGAAGAGAGAAAGGAAGAAAAGAAGGAAGGAGGGAAGGAAGGAAGGAAGAAGGAAAGAAGGAAGGAAGGAAGGAAGAAGGAAAGAAGGAAGGAAGGAAGGAAGGAAGGAAGGAAGGAAGGAAGGAAGGAAGGAAGAAGGAAAGAAGGAAGGGAGGAAAAAAGCAAACTTACTTTGAAATTTCAGAAAATTCTATGAACCTTAGGAAAAAAAAAGTATTTTTAAGAAGCAAGATAAATGTGCTAAATATATTTGATGCTAAAATATATTGGCCTTCATGTTTTGTAAAAATGCAACACGCTGCCTAAAAGGGGAAGAGATTGATATCCAAACACCTATAAGACCAACTTTCTTTCTACTACTCTTATTATGCTTATTTCAACCAATATTCTTTTCTCCCCAGAATTCCCTCTGTCTTCTACATCTTTGGTTTTTTTCTGCCACTAATTCTTCACTGAAATTCAGCATGAAACTCATCTTATCAATGATAGCTATTGAGGTAAGATACAACTTAATGCTTGTAGTGTTTAGTATTTCACTGACTTTTGCAGGCCTAAAGCAGGTAGTCAGATCATCTATTCAAAGGATAATGATATGCAATGTAACATCTATGGGGGATCTCCTCTTGAAGGTGGTAGCCATTGTTAATTTTCTATTATCTTATTTTGAAGTCCTGTATCATTTCATTGTTTTCTTTGGTTGGGTTTTATTCTGTTTTGTCTTGTTTATTATATCTGATAGTATGGGCAGCTATTTTAAAGATAACAAGATATGATATGGCAGCCATTTTGGATTTACTATTTTCTTGTTTTGAAGTCCTTTGTTGCGCCCATTGTTCTGTTTTTATTGGTCCTATTC
>RJWT010011343.1:0-23384 GCA_004365215.1 Cuniculus paca
ATTCATCCTTCTGGATGATTAAAGGTGGTTCCATGCATTTTTAAAGCCACAATTTTGTATCTAGAGTTGCTGTAGAAACCAACATCTCTGGAGAGGGAAGGAAAGGGAAGGAGAAGGAAGAAAGCGTTCAGTGGGGTTTTTTCCATTTTCATTTTTATATAAAAGTGTTAAGACCACAATGAAAAAAATTTTTATCCATATATATAATAAACCAGTTTGTGAGCTACATATTTTTGTCTTTCCCATCTTCAGAAATGTTCTCACATTGACAATGATTAGATAGCATCATGCCCAAAGACATTGGCCACACAGTAAAAACAAAAACTCAGTACTATGATACAATTGAGGTAAAAGGGGAAACAAAACAATTTAACATTTGCCCACAAAGGATTTTTTTCTTTTTCTTGATTTTTTTCAGAAAAATACCAAACACAGTGATTTAAATTTTTTTAAAAAGTCACAAAAAAACCTCTTTTTAGCAGAAGTGAATGACCAATGGGCCAAGATCTTGGCTCAGGCGTGATCACTACTGATTTTCCTAATAATCCACAAATTCACAGGGAAATTTAAGTCAATGTAGGGGGAGTGGTGGCATAAAATTAAAAATATAAATCAAGTACCCCACTTGGTATACCCCCCTTTCCCTAAATTCCTCTACCCTCCCTCACTTTCCCACCCCCAACTTCACACATTCTCATGATTCCAACACTCAGATCTCCATCAGATCTAGGTCAGCTTCTTCAAAGCCATAGAAAGACTCCGTCTCACTCTCCCCCTCAAAGAGCTGGTGAAGGCTTTCGGGCTCCACTGTCTCTTCAGGAGATGATCTGGGTCGAGGAGTGGAAGCTGAGGGCTCCTCTGACTGTTCCCCACTCAGCTTCAGCTGCTCCTCCAGGGAAGCAATGAGCTCCTCCTGCATATCGGCATTGCGTGTGGGTGAGCTAATGTTGCCGTCAGGGCCCGGCAGAACACTAGCCACAAGGAAGGACCGCTGAACTAGCTCCGGACAGTCCCTAATGACACTCAGCACCTCGCCCAGCCAGACCAGCACCAGCTGAAGCAGAACATCAGAATCGCATGCAGTATCTGCCATCTCCCGAGCCTGCTCCTTCCATTTTTTGTGTAGAAAGTTCTTGACAGTTCGTTTAATACACACATCTAATGGCTGGATTTTAGAGCTACAGCCTGCTGGCACCACTGCCGGCAAAGTGCTAGAGGCACTAAGCATAGCCAGTACCTCTTCTGACAAGTGAGTGCGGTGACAGTCCATCACAAGCATACCTTTGCTGTGCTGGCAAGCAGTGTGCTTCTGCCACACCCGGGTTGACCATAGCTCCATGATTTCATCGTCACTGTAGCCACTCTCCTTTGCCTCTAGTAATATGGAGTCTGGCACATTAGCAGGCTGATTTATTTGTCCTCGATAGAAAACCAAAGTAGGAAGGATGGTGCCATCTGCCAGAATGGCCAGCACTACATCACACCAAGGTTCCCCTGTGCCCACTGTCTGCAGGGCATTCTCCTTTCGGTCATCACTGCTCAGTACCTCTGTATCCAGGAATAAGGAGACCTCATCAATGGCTACAATCATAGACAAGGGTAAGTCCTGGTTGTGAATCTGCCGCTGCACGAATTCAATGAAGAGTCCTGCACTCTCTGCCACATCCTTTGGCAAACTGTGGGCCACAGCTCGCCGGGCATGGGGAGTCAGGTGGTGCCGCAACATGAAGCGCACAGCCCACTCATAGGAGATCTTAAACCCCCCCTCCAAAGAACGTCCTATTTTGGTGGCCTTCTGGAACAAGGTCTCCTCGTTTACAGGCAGCTGTTGCTCTCGCTGGGTCAGCACCCACTCAGCCAGTTTCTCTTCTGCCTCAAAGCTAAGATATTTGCCTTCTAGATTCTCCCCCTGGGAGGCCTGGAAACGACGAAGCCAACGCCGGATGCGTCGCTGGGGGTTTCGGAAGTGTTCGGCTGCTTGTTCTGTGTTGCAGCACAGGGCAAACAGTACTACTCGCAGTTTCTTCACAGACAGCTGTTCCTTCTTGCCAACCCCACTGCTACCTCCACCACCTGACGCTGGCTCAGGTTCCTGGGTGACTGGGCTCCCTTCATCCTGGTCATCAACATTCAGACACTCAGCCACCTCTGTGGCCAAGGGTGGAAGGGTTAATGGCTGTGAGTGAGTGGGGGTTGGTGGAGGGGTTGCTGTTGAGGCTGGTGATGGGAGGGCCTGGGCCATGGACACGGGCAGCTCTTCAGGCTCAGCTGGGGTAGCACCCACAGGTTTCACAGTGGCAGCTTTGCTGGGGGTAAAGGAGGAAGGGGGACACATGTTCTTCAGGTTCCTGTCATGCCCTCGGTCACGGGCCTGTCCATGCCTGAAGGGTGGGGAGCAGAGAGGAGAAAGATCAGCTATTAAATAAGGAAACTTCAATAACAGCAGCAGTAACAAGAAAATCAAACACTGCAGAACAGAAATTATGAAGCGAGCTTTCATTACCTTGAATGAGACATCCAAGTGAACCCTAAGAAAGAGATAGATAAATAAATGAATGAATGAATAAATAAATAAATGTAAAAATGTATGAACAACCATTTCAAAGAAGGCAAGACACCAGGGTAGCCATTGTTAATCTCCTGTTGTTATGTTTTGAAGACCTGTATTGCTTGCAGTGCTCTGTTCTGAAATGCTATGTTGTGTTTGACTCTGTTTTGTTCTATTCTCTTTAAAATAAAACAACAACAACAAAAAATAAATAAAATGTTAGCTCAGTGAAGCTCCCTGGATTTCTACTAGACAACAACACTCTTCAGAAGGCCAACTTTCCCAGTCTTATCTAAACTTCAAGGTTGAATGTTTCCAATCTGGTGTAGTATGTCTAAACGGGAAAGGGTGAGGCCAGAGAAAGATGCTCCAGATTCATAGTATGACCTATTTTTGGTCCCCTGTTCCCACCATCTCTCTTACTTACCCCGTGGCAGAATGCTGCTCGATCTGTGAGAGGGGTTGAATACCAAATGCTTGGCCATGGCATCGCCCATAGAGGTAACAAAGGTACAGGAAGTACAGGCCAGCTTGATTCCACTAAGAAAGACAGTCAAGAATATATATCATAAACACTGCACTGACACTAAGCCAAGCTAAACTTTGAGGCTTACATAAAGAAAAGGAGGGGCCCTTTCTTCTTTCTTTCAAATTAATTCACATAACCACCCCACGAAATAACCAAAAGGATTTATTATAAAAACTTGAAAAATCAAGAGCACTAGTAAAGTTTTTCATTACCTCACAGAATTTTTAAATAATGCCAAATACTTGGGACTCTTCCGTGGAACGTGATTGCTGAGAAAGATAAAGAAGTGAAATCAGTTACTATGTTTGGCTGACTAACCTAGAGATCATCAGCCAATGACACTGTCCAACACGAGATGCCTCTTCGACCTACCTTAATCTCAAATGTTAAACCAATTTTCCTATTGCCATGCTCCCATTTTTTAGATTTTGAAACAGGGTACTGCTAAGTTTCCTAGGCTAGCCTTGAACTTGTGATTCTCCTGTCTCACCCTCCCAAATAGCTGAGATTATAGGCATGGGTCACCACATCCAGTGCCTTTACTGTGCTTGTTAAATTTTAGTTATGCATATGAAATCACCTAAGGATCTATTATCATTCACATTCTGATTCAGTAGGTCTGGGAGTAGGGAAGCATTCTGAGTAGTGAAGTCCTAGGGAATTGGAGCACAGACCATCAAAAGTCAAATCATCGTGGGTTTGGTCCTCATGGGCAAGTGGGCAAACAACTCTAAGGGCTGAAGGAGGAAACAAGTTTAGAGCAGGGGAGGGAATGAAAGGAGTTGTGGATAACCAAGTAGAAACACTGCTTTAATCATGACTTACTTGATCATGTGGTTGGCATAAGCTCGAGAGCAACAGGTGCTATAGCGACAGAGAGAGCAGTGTACATAAGTAGGGAAATGATTTGGGAAATCTGGGATCTCAAAGCTGCACTCCAAACATGTTTGTCGGCCCATGACACTCCTGTCCAAAAGAAGAAAAAAAAATTGTTATTACTGTCTCAGGTATCCTCAAATAGTAGGCATTTTAGAACACCAGGCCTACTAAAAGGATATCCCATTTCATTATCAGGAATATCCTGATCATTCAGTCCCCACCCGCCCAGCAATTAAAAGAAGGCGCTGACATTTTCCTAACGGCTCTCTTCTGGATGTTGCGTTGGACAGGGGGATAAAGGAAGACAGGCAGAGGGTCCGCTGAGGAGGTCAGTGGTGCTGCCTCCTGCAAGGCGCTGGGAGGTGTATCACTGGAGGATATAGGAACAGTTCGTGGCTGCCCTCGGGAAGCCCGGATTGTCACCTGAGAGTCAAAGGAAGGAACAATTAGATACCACTCATAGTCAACTTCAGAATACTGAAAATCTCTATGCTTCCCTTCCCTTCAGCAAACTCTTTACCTTGGTGCCTGGTTTCAAGCCTTCTAGCTGCTTGGGTTTACGAAAGGTTTTATGGTGCTGAAGCTTGTGTTCAATTTTGTCCTTGGCAAAGAGAAACTGCAGACGGCATTTATTGCAGTGGTAAACATTTCTCTTCTGAAGGGGAAAAAAGGAGACAAGAATTTCTTAAAAATTTCCAATAAATTTTCTTCTCTAAGGTCAATGTCAAATATATCATTTTCCACCTTCCTCCTGATAATTTAAGCAAGTAAGAAAGAAACATACAAGAAAACCTACCATCGAGAAGCATCATTTCCAAGCTCCCAAAGAAAGGTGGTATCAATGTCTGTCCTTGAACCATGCCTTCCTGACTCATAACAATTAGGACAGTGATGTCACCTTTATTTGCCCTTACTTTCTCTTCACACTGCAGACAGTGCTACCAATTCCTGGATATTCTTCTTTCTGATTTCTTTTAAAGACACTAAAATGTGTATCATAAACAAAAACAACTTATACTTTTTATCCTGTACTCTTTCAAGTTTTTGGTATTTATTTATTGTCCTTTTTTTTTTTTTTTTTTTTGCGGCACCGGGAATTGAACTCACAACCTCGCACTTGCCAGGCAGGTGTTTAGGTCACTGAGCCAAATCCCCAGCCCTTGTCTTTTTGAGACCGGGTCTCACTATGCAGTTCAGGCTCGCCTTGAGCTCACTTTGTAGCCCAGGCTTATCTTGAACTTTCGACGATCCTCCTGCCTCAGCCTCCCGAGTGCTGGGAAGTCTTTTGTCTTTAAATGATTCTCAAGTCCCTTCCATAGAAAGAGCTTGTTACCAGTTTCTTGAGCATTTTTAATACAGTCCAGGCAAATAACCACACAGCAATCATATTCATATTGATCATCACCTTTTTTTTTTTTTTTGCCTTTTTGAGATGGGGTTTTGCTATGCAGTTCAGGCTGGCCATGAACTCACAGCAATCTTCCTGCCTCAGCCTCCTGAGTGCTGGGATTACAGGTGTGCACCACCATGCTTGGCCCATTTTTTTTTTTTAAAGCACAATAATATTTGTCTATATCTTGCTATTTTTCCTTGTAACACAGCAATATATTTCCTTGTGGATCTTTTTGAGGGTTAAGTCTGCTTCACACGAAAATCCTTAAAAAATAATTGGACTCATTCACATCTGTGATGACCTTCACTAGGACAGCAAGAAAATTTAACATCAGGGTGAGTTACAGGTGACAGTCTCCACGCTCCTAAATGGAAATGTATCTGTGGTATCCCAGTAGCCACTACTGTGCAAAGTAGGGTGTGAGCAGAAGTGCTGCCAACTACAGCATGAACACTTATGTGTACATGAAGGAATACCAAGCACACATGTACCCAACTAGTTCTCCATTTTGCATTTTCTCTTAAATACTTTCACTCTTCCCTAGTAGTGCCTCTCTAGACTTTCATAGCAAGATCAAATCTATTCTGTCTTACAAATAAATACAACAAAACAACCCCACAAAATTCACCCATTACTTCCTGCCTCTGGATCTACCAACCTTTGTTTTACCCTTCATTAAAAAAAAAAAAGCTTTCAAATAAGTGTTTTCTACTTCCTTCCTTCTCATCTTAAAATTTGACTTCTGTTGTACCAACCAATAAAATGGTACTTGTCAATGTTGCTAAATTAAAGATCCCTCTCTTAAAGTTTCTACTTTGACATCTTTCTGTAATACGTGACATTTGCTTATGGCCTTTACTTCAAAATACTTTCATCTCAGTTTCCTTAACTCTAAAACTCCTGGTTTTCCTACTAGGATTATGGTCTGGTTTTATGCATGGAGACTTCAAGGACCCTAAGGCCTTGAGCTTATTCTCAACTCAGACTTTCCTCCTAGGCTTCCGACCTGTTCAACAGCTGTAACTGATGTTCACAGATACTTTGCTAACTTAGAATATCTAAATCACAATCCTCTTCCACCAAATACTCTTTCTACAGTTTTTGTATCTCAGCTAAAACAGTCCCAGTAATTCATCTACAGACAGAACCTTAGCCATTATTCTAAACTATTTCCCGGCTACTTTACCTAATCCAGCTCAGAATCATCAATGTAACATTTTCTCAGCATCTTTCAGCTCTGCCTCTTTTTATCTCAAAAGCCAGTCTCTACTATCACCTCTCACCTAAGCTACTGAAAAAGCCTTTTGGTTAGTCTCCCTAAATTTTTGTCATGTTCTCTAGTCCCTGCTCAGGGGAGTCAGTGTAAAACTGTTAACTAAAATCCGAACATATCACTCCAGGGCTTACACCCTATTTCTAGCTTCCCAATGACATTTTCATGGTGTTCAAGATCTCCCATGATCTGTCCTAACTCCCAATCTTTACCTTATACCTACAATCTATACTAAATATCTCTCAGTTTTCTGAACCTTCACAATCTCACTCAGTGACCTGGGTACACTGTTCTTCTGTTCCATTTTATCTGACTTTTCTTTTTTATTCTTTAAGTCTTAAATATCACTTCTGGAAGCCCTACTAGGCTTGCAGAATAAGTGTATGCTCTTCCATACCTTATACATCACCCTAACACAACATTTTTCATACTTTTACTGTTTATCACTAAATCTCTATCTTACTGCATGGCATGTAATTAGGCAAACATATATTGTCTTCTCTACCAAAATTATTTGCTAGCTAAGCCTTGGTCCCAGTATCTGCCAATTAAAACAAACGAGAATACAGGAACTGCGTGGTGCCTGGTACCTGGTGCCTCATGTAGTGCTGCTGGAATGCATTGCCATTTTTGAAGACCTTCAGACAATAAGGACAGAGCAGATGCCGAGTGTCCTCGTGGATCATCCGAAAATGGACATCTACCTCAGAGTACAGTGAGGAGCGATACTGACACACCTGAGTCACACAAGGAGGGAAAGGATAAGAGTGAATAACTAAGGGTTTAAGAAAGAAGTAGCAAAAATATTCTTAAATATGAAAAAAAATTTCCTAAATGCATAGCAATTAATGAATTTTTTTAGAGGAGAAAAGGTTTAAATTAGCTAAAAAAAAAATTAGTTTCTAACTTTGAAACACAGGATCTATGCTTGTAATAAATTTGTGACTTAAGATAAAAAGTAAAGAACACACGAGTCTGAGAACAATATTCTATAATTAAGGAATACAACTTTGTCTACCTCCGAAGAGCAAGTTCAAGAGACACTCTCTTAGTGCATGCACAACTTCCCTGGCAAAGTTAAGTACTACACTTGTGGTTATACTCTTTTAAAGTTTTTCTCTCGCATGGAAAATCCTAAAGACTGAAATTTTTCATTATTTCTTCTATATCTCTTCAGAATTGGCAAACTGAGTGTGTCAGGTACCTAAATACTCATTAGTGGATTCTTTATATTCAGTATGAAAGTAAAATGGCTAAAACTTCCTGGAGAAAAAGGCAATACCTGACAAACATAAGGCATCTCTCCTGGCTTATGAGTGTCCTTCATATGCTGGAGAAATAGTGGCTCACTTTCAAATGCCCACTCACAGATCTTGCACTTGGCTGTAAGAAAAAAATAATCAATAAAGCCACCTAAAAACAAGATCAAAAATCCTCAGAATCTTTTCTCTCACTTCTATTTCTTCATTTTCAATAGTCAGTACAAGTTTCCTTCTTTCTCTAAAATGATTTTGCGTTAATATTTGTGTTGCTGATAACAACTAGCCTACGTCTGTAGCTCAGACTTTTTACCAAAGCTTCATTAGATTTTGAATTTTTCTTTCCCTTTTTGCAGTTCTGAGGGTTGGCTGCAGAGTGAGCTACATCTTCAGCATTTTTCTTTTTGAGACAGGATCACACTAAGTTGCTAAACTGCCCAACCTGAGCTCACACTTGCCATCCTCCTGCTTCAGCCTGCTGGGATTATAGGGATGTGCCATCATTCCTTTTTGAACTATTTATATTTTAAATTGGATGTTCTATCTTTAACTTAATTCAGTATCCTTCTACTTACCATTTTTCTTCTCTCATTTCTTATCTTTGTAATTCAAAAGTTAGGTACCATCTCAGATTCCATACTGGTTTTCCATCATTATTATTTCAAAATTATCTGGGAATTGTCACTTCTGTTATTATTGGCAAAAACTTGCTAGAAGCTCATACAACTTCCGAATGCTTATCAGTAGGCTTTTGATATCTTCCAGTTTCCCAATAAATTTATGGAGTATTCATTCTTTATGTGATACTGCCAAATGATTTTTTTTTTTGGACACAAGGTCTTGCTATTTAGTCTAAGTGGCTTGAAATTCACTATGTAGCCCAGGCTGGCTTGAAGTTAAGATTCTCCTGACTCAGTCTCCTAAATGCTGGGATTATAGGCGTGTATTGCCAAATTCTTTTCTCTTTTTTTTTGTTTTTTGTTTGTTTTTTTGAGACAGGGTCTCACTCTGCAGTTCAGGCTGGCCTTGAACTTTGCAGCAATCCTCCTACCTCAGCCTCCCAAGTGCTGGGATTGCAGGTGTATGCCACCACACCTGGTAAATTAATTCTTTTTTAAGGTCTGTACTTCATTTCTGTTTGAAAACAATGATTATCTCCTGTGAATAATTCAACAAACATCTACTGAATATCTGAATTAACAAGCATTTGCACTCAAAAGACTGAAAATTATAAACAAATGTTCTTGCCTTGTTGGAAGAATTCAGATTTCTTTCCCTGTATTAACACATTCAAGATAATTTTACCTTGAAACTAGTCATTTTGTCAAGTTTATAAAGATGCAATTGTAAATATGTGGTAAAAAGTTTCATATTTTGAATTATACACAGTATAGCCTCTAAAAAGAGTGTTACTTATTTTTATTCTTACTTTTACTTTCCAGTTTTTGCAAAGAAATCCTCCCTTGAAGACTGAAGAAAAACTTTAAGACTGGGGTTTGTAAGAGGAGCCAAGAGAAGCAGGAAGAAAGAAGTATGAAAGCTCAGAACATATTTGGGAAAGTTAGCTAGAAGCACACTTTCTCTCCTTTTCCTCCTACCTCTCAATCTGTTCTTTTGTTTTGATTGTGGTAATGAGAATTGAACCCAGGGCCTCACATGTGAGGCAAGTGCTCTACCACTGAACTATACATCCCCATTGGGAATGTATACTTCTCCGTTTGGATGCATTAGGAACTCCAACCTCTCAGTTTACTCGTCTTTTTTTTTCTTTTTGTGAAATACCTTTAAACATTGATGCTTTCTGTTCAGGCCTTTCTTATTCCATTTCCCCCGGCCAATCTCATTCTATTTCAAAGGCTTTTCCACAACCTACGTTATCAGCTCTATTGTCATAGTTGTCACACATCAATAATAAAAGCAGCATTAATGCAATTTCTAAAGCACAAGCGGCATGCTAAGCCCTATGTGTATTACTAATACCAAGATAATTCATGAGAAAAGATCTCTCAAGACATCAGGAAGTTTCAGACTTCTCTAGTGTCCTCTGATACATTAGTTCTACAAGGGAAGGAGCTAGTGTGAGAAGATCTAAGAGGGAGGGCTCAGTGACATCTCCTGTCATGAGGAAGGCCTGGGCTATTTGATATCAAGGACTGAAACAGAAG
This sequence comes from Cuniculus paca, assembly GCA_004365215.1. NCBI lineage: Eukaryota > Metazoa > Chordata > Mammalia > Rodentia > Cuniculidae > Cuniculus > Cuniculus paca. The sequence continues at coordinate 10,047 of RJWT010011343.1, forward strand.
CGTGAGCTGTCTCAGTGGCTACTACACTGTACTCGCACTATCCCTTCCAGCACTATTACCCCAGCTCCTTAACACCCACGTCTCCCACTTTGAGAAAACAGACACAAAGTATTAGAGCTTCTGCTTCTATCTTCTGGAGTATAAAAGAACAGGTCTTATGTGTTCCTAAAGCTTACCCATCTCCACCATTCCAGGGACCCTGAGACTTTGCCAATTAGGTTTCCCTCTTGAGTTTTTATCACACAGGCTTCTTGCCACTGACACCCGAACATGGTTAGGCCCCCAAAAGCATACCTCCCTCAGTCTTTCCTCTTCTTCAGTCTACTGCTCTTTATCCTTTCCACCAATAGAAGATTTGTTTAACATTACATTCTAATGATCAGAAGCCTAACCTACGTTACCTTTAATGGATGCTGAGGAGGCGGCAGGAGTGATGCCATGAACAATTATCAGAATATTTAAAAAACAATGTAGCCTCCCATGCCTAAGGAAAGAATCAATGGTTTTAACCATTTTTGAGTTCTGAAACCCTCTGAGTCTAATGAAATCTATGCAATCCCTCTACTAAAAAATGTACACAGGCACAACTATTCATATAGTTTCAAGGGCTTCACAGCATACCCAACAAACACACAGGTAAGGATCTCTGTATTAGATTTAAATTACAACACTGTGGCATGGGGTTGTAAGTCAGTGACTAATTAGAGTGCATTGTCTGGCATGCACAAGGATCTGGATTAGATCCTCAGCACCGCAAAACAAAACAATTAAAAGCCCCCAAAGACTATGAAATAGCACTAAGCAAGGTGTGAAAGGACCCAAGAGCCACAGAAACTCTTTTGAATAACAGACTACTCTTAAATGAGTGTGAGGAAAAACATAGGGCTGTTAAGATGATACTGTTATTACAACTAAACATGAACTATTCACTGTTGGGGATAACTCAAAAATTTGAAAATGGACTAGATATCAGATGCTATTAATCAGATGATTATTCTATTAGAATGTGACAAAGGTACTGTTGTTACGGAGAAAAAAAATCTTTCTTCAGAGATTCATTTAGGGGTAAAAGGTCATGACACCTGTAATTAGTTAAAAATACTTCCAAAATTAAAAAGGAAAACAATTTTACCAAAAATAAAAACCAAAGCAAAGCAAAGCAAAGCAAAGCCGAGCAAAACAAAACAAAACACAGCAATGATTTCCAAAATACTAGCACTAAAAAATAAGCTATTTTCAGGTAGGATCTGCTATGGGTGCAACGAGTTAAAAATTAAACTAAGTACCAGACATGGTGGTATATGCCTGTAATCCCAGCCCTTGGGAGGCTGAGGCAGGAGCATTGCTGCTAGTTTAATGAGGCTAGCCTGGACTACATAGCCAGATCTCATCTCCAAAACAACAAGCAGATCCAAGAAGCCAAGCATGGTGCTGCACACTTATAATTCCAATACTTGGGAGGGTGAAGCAAGAGGATCATCATGAGTTCAAGGCCAGCCTGAACTGTAAGGTGATACCTTGTCTCCAAAAAAAAATTTATAAAAGAATAAGAATAAATCCTTACTCATAAGAAATATTATCTTTTTTTTGTTGCATGTGGAACCCAGGGATTGAACTGAATCCCATCCTTCACACTGAGCTACATCGTCAGTCTTTTTAATTTTTTTTTTTTTAGTAATGCACGATAAGGGGCTGGGAGGTCAATGCCTCAGGACAGGCAAAGACCTCTATTTTTTCATTTTGAGTTGGGCCCTCAGTAAATTGCACAGGGCTGGTTTTGAACATATGATCCTCCTGCCTCAGCCTCTCAAGTATTTGGGACTACAGGTGTGTACCCTCTAACCAGCAGTGATCTCTTCTTTGTCTGGATTCTCGGTAATCCTGCATCTGGACATAGTGCCCGACACTAACACAGCCACCCTGTTAATAACCTACAGTCAAGGGAACTGCTGAGGAACAGCAACAGTCAACTTCTAGGCTTAAAGCCTGCTCCACCTCCAAATCTCTTAAATGATCTAACAGCCCTCCTCATTAATTCATGTTGAGTCAACGTTTGTTAACTTGAGCAAATGCATCCAGATAATACACTATTTCTGTCTCTATGCTTTTGATCATGCTGTTTCTTGTCACCTAAAAGCTTTTCCTACTATTTACCGCTCCTCTAAATCCTTGTATTTAAAGACCCTAAGTTTAACTTCACTTTGAAACCTGGCTATAGATCTTTTTCCTTCTCTGAATTATCTCATCTATCACCAGCATCATACATTGTATGTTCTTTTTTCTTTGGGGTGAGACAGTCTTGCTTTGTAGTGCAGGCTTGCAGTGGTCCACCTACCACAGCCTCCCAAGTACTGAGATTACAGCATGTACCACCACACCTGGTTTGTAATATATTGTCCTGTTATCAACAAGTATACTTTCCTATACTTAATTTTTGTGTTTTCAACAAAATTAGAAACCGCTTAAAGGACATTAGAAATACTCTAAAGAGAGCTCAAATTTTCAGTGTCAACTTACTAGAGGTGTATAATTTTAAGCAGATGAATTACTCTGAGCCTGTGTTCAGCCTTTTGTTTCCTCTTATGTAAGAATATACTTCGCCATGTATTTCACCAAAAATACTGTCTTCAGTGGCAAAGTACTTTAAGTCAGGCTTGTTAGAAAATAAGGTAAGTAAAATAAGAGAATGGCTATAAATATGTGAAAGTACTTCCTCTATACACTTATTCACATACACATACATATAATAGGTTCCCCTCTGTTGCCATTCAGGGAGAAAAGGGTTATGTCTCCCTAGAATGTAAGAATTTTTAAACTTACTAGTAGATTCATAGGGACTATGAACGTTTTCCAAGTGGCACTGGAGCTGGAAGGGAGTGGAAAACTGGCGGTAGCAGTGTTGGCAGATAGTATGACCATCCACCTCACCATTCTGCTGATCAAGTTCTACATGGTGTTTCATGTGGTTCATGAATCTGTAATACAGCACAAACAGTATAAAAAGTGTAATCAGTAATCTTTGGAAAACACAATGGTAGAATAATAAACATTATCTGCTTTCCTCCCCTCTGGTTGGCGCAGTCTTTTTCTGAACCCAGATGGGTCCTTGAAACTAAGAATTCTGGGTATACTCATCTCCCTTACTCGACCCAAGGCTATCTTTTGTTACAATACCTGCCCTCCACAATACAAATCATTGATTTAATAAGCCCAAGCAAGACTATATCCTAGTTAAGAGCTTTCTCCAAAGCAAACCTTAAATATATAAGGAATTTATGTTTTCTTTCATGCAAGATAACCTCTAGCACTCTTCAACACTTACCGGATGTTATTTTTTAGCCTTTTGGTACAATGTGGGCATCGGAAAGACGTGGCAACCTTAGGAAAGTTTGTGAGCTGGGATGCTTTGCCACCATCCCGTCCATAGTAGAAGTCATCTACCAGCATGATGAGCTTGGTCTGGACTGCATCACCCACATTCTCATTTGGCTCTGGTACTTTGGTAGGTGGTGACAGAGCAGGAATAGGTGTAGAAGGTGTGGAAGTAACAGGAGCTGTTTTCTCAGGGGATGGGGGCTTTGCTGCTGATGGGACACCAGGTTCTGAATCCAGGGACTTGCCTTTCTTCTGGTATTCAACCATTTCTGGGCAGCAGTACTACACAGAAAGAAAATATATGGTCATCCTGGTTATCCTAGGGGCAAGCATATACACCAACTTCATTAACATTCCCTGGTAACATTTTTGTTATTTTAAATGGTGAAATACTCCTCTTGTTGTTGGAGAAGAAGTTTATGCTATACTGCCTAGGCTAGCTTCTTGGGCTTAAACAATCCCCCCAATCCCAGCCTGCCAACCGGGTGGAACTATAGGAGTGTGCACCTATGCCCAGCTCAAGTGGCAAGGTATTCTTATCCTGCTTTCATCCTTAGTTTTCTATGGATTTCACCCTTCTACTAGTGCATGTCCACAGCCATATAACCCCTTAACACCTTACCTTATGCTGTACTGCTCCTCTTGCCTTAGATTCTCCCTTAACCATTCACTTGCCCTAAGTTCCCTGGCAGGTAAAAGTTCCAAGCTCTGCTTCTGGACCAGTACCCAAAAATGAAAAGGCTAGAAAATGGGAACCATATAAAAACTCTCAATTCTTTCAATGACACAAGTGACAGAAACTGAACGGAGGGCAGTGTGGTTTGAGATCTTACCTAATAAGTCTGTTCTGTGGAGTTTTCAAATCTACCATGCCAAAGAAGTAAGGTTTCATATGTTCTGATCTATCTGAAGGTCTTTTATCACATTCCAAAGTACATAGCTCTTCTAACAGACTAAAAGAACCTTTTTAAAAAGCTTCCTAATCAGTTTAGAGCCCCTGCTTCACAGGCCCTCAACATTAAAGGAAGTATTCAGCAGTAGCCATTTAAGCCGGATCCCTATTGCAAAGCACTGTCACTTACACACATGTGCCCTCTCAAAGCTTCAGTCACACGGAATTGAGCATTACATCGTGGACATATTTTCCGTCCACCGTCCTGAAGATCAAACACTGGGATGGAAGAGGTCACTGAAAGAAGGAAGAATTGCGAGGATTACTACGATGCTAACAGGAGAAGAAAGACTACCTGAGAAGTACATTCAAGGTAAAACACACACAAAAGATCACTGTGTTTGAGGCACATTCTTTTTACTGTTCTGACTCAACCAGAGTTGGCAAACCATCGCCCAGACACCAAATCCAATCCAACTGCCAATTTTGTTAGGTCCATGAGCAAAGAATGATTTTTATATTATTTTTTGGTTAGGAATATTTTTCTTTTTTAAATTGTAAAATATATACAATATTTATCATGTGAACTATTTTTAAGTGTACGCTTTAGTTGTACTAAATACATTCACATTGTTGTACAATCTTCAGAAAACTCTTTAACTTGCAGAACTAAAACTCAAAATCCATTAAAAACTCCCCATTCTCCCTGGCCGAATAGCCATTCTTTCTATGTTCATGAATCTGACTACTCTAGGTACCTCATGTGAGGGGAATCATACATTATTTGTCCTTTGTGACCTGCTTATTTCAGTTACCATAACCTCTTCATGGTTCACCCTTGCTGCATCATGTGTCAGAACTTTCTTTTCTGGGGTGGAGGGGGCGAAGAATACTGGGGATTGCACCGAGTTGTATTCCTAACCTTTTTTAAAATTCCGAGACAGGGCCTCACTCAGTTGCCCAGGCTGGGCTGGAACTTTGGGTCTCCCAGAGTCCTGGATTTACAAACATGTTCCACTACGCTCAGCTCCAGAACTTCCTCTACAGCTGATAATATACCATGTTTTATTTACCCATTCATCATCTGATGGGTACTTGGGTGTGCTCACCTTTCAACTACCATCAGTAATGATGCCATGAATATGGGTTGTACAAGTATTCTAGACACTGCTAACATTTGTTTTGGTATACACTCAGCAGTGGAATTCCTCAAGCATATGCAATTCTTTTTAATTTTTTGCAGAACCATCATAGTGTTTTCCACAATAGGTGCACCATTTTACATTCCTGCCAATGCACAAGGATTCTTTGTCCAGAACTTTATCATTTGTTATTTTGTTCTTTCACTGTTTTTATTTTTGGGGGATGGGGTACTTGCAATTAAACCCAGGGTCTTCACACTGAGCTACAGCCCCAGCCTTTTCATTTTGCAACAATTCTAATTTGTCAGGCAGAGCTCAAATTTGTAATCCTCCTACCTTGGCCTCCCTCAGTTCTGGAATTATAGATAGACACCACCTCACCTCAACTGGCTTGTTTTGGTTTTTGTTTTGTTTGTTTTTCTAGTGCTGGGAATTAAACCCAGGAGGGTTCAGAGTTGATGAGGCAAATATTCTGTTACTGAGCTACATCCATTTTTATTTTTAAACGGTCATCACCTGAATGGGTATGAGATGGTATCTTGTAGTTCTGATTTGCATTTCCTTAATGATTGGTGATGCCAAGCAACTTTTCACATGTTTAATCACTCATTTTTTAATTTTCTTTGATGAAAGATCTACTCAAGTCCTTTGCTATTTTTTTCTTTTTTTCAGAGTTTTTATTAAGAATCCTTTATGTATTCTGGATAGTAACCCTTCATGGATACATAATAAAAATTTGCAGATATTTTTTCCAATTCTGTCAGCTCTTTTTGTGTTCATAGTGTTGTTCATGCATGAAAGTTTAAAATTTTTATTCAGCTTGTCTATTTTTTCTTTCTTTGCCTACGGTTCTGGTGTTACAGACATCGCTGACAAATCGAGTATCATGAAGCTTTCCTCTTACTGCTCTCTTCTAACTTCAAAGTTTTAGCTTAAATGTTTACATATTTCAATGATTTTGAGTTAACTTTTGTATTTGGTGTAGAGTTTAGCTCCACAGCAATGTATGTGCACCCATGTTTACAGCAGTGCAATTTGTAATAGCTAGATCTTAGAAACAACCTAAGTGCCCATTGACTGAGGAATGGATAAAAAAGATGTGATATTTTTATACAATGGAGTATTATGCAGCCATAAAGGATAAACTGGAGCCTTTTATAGGCAAATGGATGCAACTTGAGACCATACTCCTAAGTGAAATAAGTCAGACACACGTGTAAACATCGTACCGTATTACTAGTGTGATAAGCTGAAAGAAACTATGTATGCATGTATATATATATGTGTGTGTGCATAATACACAATGCACATACCATTGCTACCCCCAATTACTGTGTTTTGAAATTTTAGTTTTTTCCTCTTTAAAACAGATTTGAAAAGAAAAAAAAAAAGTTTAGTTCCAATTTTCTTAATACTATTTTAAATGGCTGGTATAAAAGAATAAAATGTTCTGTCACATGAAAATTACACAAAATTCAAATTTTATGTTATTGATGCTTGCTTCTACACCACAGTGGCACAGCTGAGCAGCTATGACATAAACCATACTGTGCACAGAACCTAAAATACTTATTTTGGGCCCTATATAGAAAATTTGCCAACTTTGCCCTCTGTACCTCTGAAAACCCTCACACTGTCTGTAGCTGTACCACCCTGAACACACCTGTTATCATCTGAAAACCTTCATGCTATTTGTATCTTTCATGAGAAAACTTCTCTACCAAATTCCAATTTAAAAAAAATTGTTCAGAAATTTATTTCTTCCATGAATCCATCACTGATTAACACAGAAACTCATCTCTGATCAATCAAACCATTTTACTGAACAGTCCTCAAAGCACTACACAATTTCTTGTAGTTGATTCAGCCACACTTTTCACAAGTGGCTGTCTCCTTTACAAAAGTTGGTGTAAGAAAAGATTACAGCAACTATATTCTATTTTATTTCTCCATTTTAGAAGATAAGAGCTAAGGGCTGGGGATTTAGCTCAGTGGTCTAAGCGCCTGTCTAGAAGATAAGACCTCTGATCCAACAAATAGTCTATCAATATACTTGAATGACTGGCTGCGCAAGGTCCGTCCAGTTCCATACCTTTCAGTGAAGATTCCGGTCCACTGGTTCTCTGAGCGCCATGGGCAGAACTGTTGTTGGATACCACCATTGGCCCAGGACTCTGGCCCAGGGAAGGGATGGTGTTGAGGGTGTTCACCAATTTGGCCACTTCATTGTTATTTTCACCTGTAACTCCAGGTCGCTTCACAGTGACAAAGCTGGCAATGCTCACTGCGGGTGGAGAGGGGAAAGAGGGAGCTACGCTGACCAAGTGATAATCATGTTCTCCTACCACCATCCCATCCTGGCTTGCCATCTCCTCTTCCCAAGCCTCACCTAACTTGGGATTCGAGGTCTGGTTGGATTGGCCTGGAGGCTGAACAGCTAGTTGCCCCAGTGAGGTCGGCTGCGTGGCAGTGGGAGTGGTGGAAGTGCTGGGAGTGGACTTGGTCTGCTGTGACTGGGACTGTGGGACGGTGCTTCGAATGGTCAGAGTAGCTGGGATGACAGTGGTGAAGGTGTTGGTGGTGGGCCTCACAGGCATTGTGGAGCCTGGCCTCACTGGGGTCATCTGAGAGAACACTTGTGGGACTCCAACTGTTGGCTTAACAAACTGTGTACCTGGGGCTTTTAAGAGACAAAGAAAAAATCTTGGTCAGTAAGTTCACTTATACATACTGTCTTGCCTTTACTAGAAATACAGTACTAGAATAGAAAAACATTATTGCCCCAAACTGATCAATTACCATCAGAGCTAAAAATCTAAGTGATTATTAGGTGTCCAAGCTGATAAAAGAAATTATCAGTAAAGTAAAAGCATTAAACTGAAAAAGATTTCCAACAAAACTTTGCAAAACACCTTACTACACTACCTTTTTTGTTCTAAGAATATAATCAGTAGCTTGACTTTGGTACTGGAAGAGAAAGAATAAAAGGCAGTATAAGAATACACAGGCCAAGAGGCTGGGGATATAGCTCAGCGGCACAAGCACCTGCCTGGCAAGTGCAAGGTCCTAAGTTTGATTCCTGGTACCCTCTCCCCCTCCAAAAAAGAATACATAGGCCAAGTAGCAGACTTGGTCCAAAGAAAATGGAATTCTTCTTTCTCAGTATAGTAAAGTCTTCCATTCTTTTTTATAAAATAGAGACAGACTATGTCATTTTACTAGGATGTCCTGAAGGAAAACATTTAGCACAACTATAGATAATTCAACTAAGAAATATCAGAATGTGAGAGTAAACTGATCATACATACCAAAATGAAATAACAGAAGAGAACAAAACAAAACTCCTGTGGGATCTTAGAACAAAAAAAAAAAAAAAAACTCAAAACATCTCAGGAAGACAAACTATAGAGGTTCTTCTACCAGGGCTTCATCCATGCTAAGCACATTCTATTTCTCAGCCCCAACAGTCTTAAAAAAAATATTATCAAGTCACTATTCTATCTTCAAAGGCTACGTCATTTATTTAATTTATATCTAAAGCCTGTGCCTTAAAAGTAAAGTTTGGAATTCCAACATGTAAGTGAGTAGATATATATGGAGTATGGACTTGAGTTTGTATTAATATAGTACCTTCAGGATAACAAACTTAATAGCTGACTAAAACAGCAATTACAGAAAATGACTAGATAAACCCTGTTTTACCACCTTTTGAAGGTTGATGAAAAGCTAAACAGAAAGAAAATAAGTAAAACCACCACCTTGGCCAAAGGCCAGAAACAGTTTTGTTTTGTTTTTAAATAGGGGTAATCATTAAGATTTTAATATTTTTTGAAGTACACTTTTGAAATGACCTAAAGCAGTCATAGCGAACCTATGGCATGCATGGTGTTTTTCTTTTAGGACAATAAATGTTAATGTATGAGGTTTAATTTCAGTGTTGGGACTTTACAATCAGTAAGTGAGTTTTGGGTTGCTGTTTGGGCACTTGTCTCTAAAAGGTTCGCTATCACTGACCTAGAGCATCTGAAACAATAAAAACAAGTCTTCTGGATGTCAGTTTATTCCAAAGGGATGTATGGTATTCCTTACCTGGGACTAGTGTAATTGGTCTAACTGTTTGTCCTTGCTGTACATTCAGCACAATTCCAACCTGATTCATTGCATTTTGCACAGGCCGCACATTCCTTACAGGAAATCCCTGTATTAAAAAGCAAAATTATCTTTAACATGGAGACCAACTAACGCTAACATGGCCTGCAGTATGACCTACATCCAAAAAAACTTCCTCACTCTCAATAATTCTTTTCTCTAGAGTAGGAACTTGTAAATGACTAACGTAATTAGCCAGGCGCGATGGTGCATGCCTGTAATTCCAGCACTCGGGAGGCTGCGGCAGGAGGATCGCTGCTAGTTTGAGACCAGCCTGGGCTACAAAGTGAGTTCAAGGCTAGCCTGAACCACATAGTGAGACAGTGTCTCAAAAAGACCAAAAAAAAAAAAAAAAAAGACTAAGATAGAAAAAAATTAGGAAATTCTGGCAAATTTTTGAACAACAAAGTATCTAAACTGATAACAAGCTTCAGTATATAGGAGTCAAAATGAAAGTCTGCTTCTGAATTGAGTGTCAGCTTAAAAAAACAGTATGTGTCCACAGACTGGACCCTAAACTGCTACAAGCATAGAACTGAAGTAAATCAAATATAAATCCTAGGAAATTGTTCCCAAAGTCCACTCTAAAGTTCATAAGCCCCTGGCAAATTTATGAGATTTTGTAACTCAGGAAGCCACAGGCAAAGAGAAGCATTTGCTGCCTTTGGAGTCCTCACTCAGAATCAGGCTTTCAATTTCAAACCACCACATTACACATCAAATAATCACCTTCCTTCTCTTTCAAAGATCACCAATTTCATATATAGATCTCCAACTTATCCCATATGCAGAAAAAAAAGCTTTGAGGGCTAAGTGTTAAGGCTTCCTAATCCCAGCTTTCCACTAACTTGTGCACAGAACATAAATCTCTTAAGGGTGTGAAGAGGAAATCACCCAGCCCTGATGCTAAGCTAGGCTTTCCACAAAGGTCAGCATCAAATTACAAGTGATTGGGAAACCCAGTACAAAAGGCAAGACTTAGAATCATTTCTAACCATACCAAAGACTCTAACATACAGTCTTCAAAGGTTCGAAGTTTCTCTTTCTATCAATCTCAGAATTCAGAGTCCTACTCACCTGCGTAGTGATGAATATTGGCTGTGAGGCCACAGGGGAACTAGTCACATGATTGGCATTCTGCATGACCTGGACAGGCCTCAAAACTGGTTGAGTAACCATTGTGCCCAAACCTGGTGCTGGATTCTGGGTTAGAATGAGCGGCTGTCCACCTTGCTGGACCAAAGGATTGCCAGCTAAAGGACAAAAGGAAAAAAGAAAAAGAAGAAGAAGGAACGTTTGAAACACTGTCAGTCCTAACTTTTATATGAAAAATCACAGCCTTAAATAAGAAATGGTACCTCAGATATCAAAACTAAGTCTGCCACTCACCTCAGTTTTAATGTTACCAAACATCAAAAACTTAAGCTTCACCCAAATCTACAACTAACAAAAAAAAAAATGGGTTGAGATAGAGAACTAATTAATATCTTACCATGTCTTTTCTAGGGATGAAGGACCCATTAAGTAGTAAGACTTCTATGTATGTTTCCATTACCTTGATTGATGACTTAAGGGATCACACGATCTCCCCGCAACAAATCAGCAGAACAAGGAAAAAAAAAACTTTTTCCACACTTTAAGTAAAATTATTCTTAAAGAATATAATCTGCTGTTAGCTATTTCTTCTTAAAACTTTTAAGAGAGGAATATTCATCAATAAACATCAATTCGGCAAGTATACTGAATCTAAATAAAAGAATGGCATCTCTTACTAGTGGGCTGAATCTAAGAAATTTGACAGCTGGTCTACTTTCTTTTTCTTTATTTACGTCAGGGCTGATAAACAGACAACTTAGTCAAAAACCCACCCACACCAAATGAAAATGTTACGATTTCAGAATAATGATTCATTCATGAGTTTTAATAAGTACAAATGAGTATTAGTAAACTGGACTCACTGAAATATAAATTTGTGAAAAAAGTAACTTCATAATTGTTTTAAGTCTATTTTATTACATTTGTTTAACAAGACATTAATACTGAATTTCCAGATTTACAAAGAATATTTAAAAGTAGAAAACTTCAGAGAGCCAATATATCTAAGCCAAAGATTTAAGTAAAACTCTGCCTCCTCACCAGAATGAGATGGGTCCCTTGAAATATATTTTCCATTGACAGATGGGAGTCACAGAAGTTAGCTGCACAGCTAGACCACCAAAAGCCAGGTAAATAAGTGGCAATTAAGGGGCCAACAGTGGCTTGTCCCACACTCTCAAAAGCAGATGCCAGCAGTGAACTAGACAAGTAACTGGGCCCGAAGCCTAGTGATTGTAGACACTGAGACACAACCAAAAACTCCACCAGGTTCTACCTATGCTACTTAGCATAGACAGTTAGTATAGATAGACCCTGGCAATTTACTGACTATATATACTTAAAATCCTTACATTTTCTTATTGAAAAATTCAAACATATGATCTTATTTCATCTGCAACTCCCACCCACTTACTAAATGACATATTATTTTAAAACAAAATATCATCTGTAAATATTTCAGTATACATCTCTGTAAGGAAAAATTAACCACTACCATTTCTAAAAAATGTAATTCTTTTATATCAAATATTTAGAACTGATATTATGTTGTATTTTTTAAAGAGTTTGCTTCACAACCTAAATGCTCATCGACTGAGGAATAGATTAAAAAGATGTGGTATTTTAATACAAAGGAGTACTACTCAGCCATAAAGAAGGATAAACTGAAGACTTCTATAGGTAAATGGATGCAACCTGAGACCATACTCACTAGTGAAATAAGACACACATGTGTAAGCATCATATTGTCTCAGTGTGAGAAGCTGAAAGAAACAGCATACATATATGTGTATGTGTATGTATGTTAAAAAATAGTCAAGATAGTTATACTGAAAAAAAAAATTAAGAGCTTGCTTCAATCCAGCTATGCAAAAGGGCTCTCAAAGTACAAATGATGGACATATCTTTTAGGTATCTTAATCTAATGGGCTCTTTTTCACACCTTTGAAATTAATGGTTGAAAAATACTAAGCAAAAAGCATACATTTTCCAATTACTTTAACTATCAGGGCAAAAAGAAAATAAACCATCAAGATTTTATTTACCTTTAGTTTAAAATTTTTTAATTACTGGCTCGATATCGCATTTAAATACAGAAAGGTAATAATAGAGTACTTTTGCATGTATGTGAAATTGACCACCATTAGCAAATCTCTAAAGACAGGTTAACTTCCCATAAAATCTGTACATATGCTACTATTACTAAGAATGCTAACCCAGTATTTTCTGTGAATGTTCTCTCTTGCATCAAGGTCAATGTTTGAATTTTGGCAGATTTTTAAAACCTTTCCAAAGAATATAGTACAAACAAAAAAATGAGTTTCTAAGCCCAAATCTGGTCCACAGTTCAGTGGAAAGCAAAAACTAGCATGTGGCAGATCACACTGGATAAATTATACTTATTTATTTTGAATAAATATTTGTAAGTATTTTTATTTTATTTTAGAAGCAACTTTAATGATTTCTACAACCTTAGTCTTTCCTCAAAAAAATTGTGACAATTCAACCAGGTGTGGTGGCCTATGCCTGTAATCCCGGCATTCAGGAGGCTGAGGCAGGAGGATTAATGCAAGTTTGAGGCCAGCCTGGGCTATAAAGTGAGTTCAAGGCCAGCCTGAACTGCATAGCAATCCTGTCTCAAAAAGACAAAAAACAAAACACAAAAAAACACTGTGACAATTCAAA
>RJWT010011344.1:0-23387 GCA_004365215.1 Cuniculus paca
ATCCTCAGTATAAATAAATAAATAAATGTCAATTTCACAACAGAGAAATGTAAATATTCGCTTACCCATGTCTTACCACTTTCTAACTTAAAAGATTCTAGCACTGTGTCCTTTTGTGTAACTGGGTGGTCAAGGTGATGCTGACAATCTTGTGAAAAGTCAGCATAAAATACAATGACTGCTGAATATATCAAGCATTCCCTACACAAGAAAGCTTTGGATTTTTGTTTCTGCAAGAAGTAAACAAAAACAAAACTATAAAAGTAAGACTTCTCAATAGCCTCAATACAAGTTTCAGTTTGACAAGTCTGATGGCAGACCAACTAGTCTGAAACCCTAGGTCTGTGGCCTTCTAAATATTTAATGTGGGGCAAGCTCTTTAACTTCATTTTATCTCACATTACTTGGCTGTAAAAGATGAAAAGAGTGGGGTGATGTGAATAGTAGCTTTATGTATCTGTCTAAAACATACATCAATAATTTCTATACAATTTCAAAAAACACCTGATTTTAAAAAAAAAAGCCTGATATACTTACTATGCTATGCAATATAAATTAGTCATTACTAATGTTTATATTCCCTCTTAGGACTCTAAGAAGTGCACACGTGTGTGTGTGTGTGTGTGTGTGTGTGTGTGTGTGCATGTGTGTGTCCTATGGCTGAGAATAAGATCTCCAAGTATACCAGTGTCATAGTACTTTTTAATTATCTGCTTGCCTATCTATCCAATCTTCTGGATGACAAGTTTATTAAGTCAACAGGATTACATTCCTTATTAATCTGTAACTCTAAGCCCACATTCAGAACCCTTGAGCAGTAACGCACCTTTTCAATCTGAGTCTTCATTTATGGCACACACTGCCCACTGCTTCCCCAGGATATATCCATATATAATGCTTCTTGTCAGCAGAACTAGACTGGGGGAGGAGAAATGATGTGCCAGGCTCCCTGGTCCAACACCCCTTGCGATACAACTCTGACCAAGGGAGAAAAATCTGAGACTTTCCTACAATAGGAATGTGAGGGAGGAGGTGAAATAGGCATTTTAATCTTGAGACATAGCTAGAAGAGAAAAGACACAAGTAAGATATCAGGGTAGAAGGGTACAGAGCACTGAGGAGTGGAGAATCGGCTAAACTACTATTGGCAAGGCTACTCTGTTCCTCCGTGCATGTGAAGAAAATCAAATCTTCTCAGATATCTCTGCAATCATCAGCTTGCTGGTAAATACAGCAAGGCATGGAGTTTTAACTGACACATCCATTTACTCAGCACCAAAGGCCAAAGATCACCAAAGAGCATGTGGAATACAGTTAATCCATATTAATGCCATCCTTCTGCCACTCAATGATCTATAATTGGATATAGAGCCACTGTACAAGGAACATGAGTGGGAGTGAGAGGAAACAAACAAGGAGAATAATGCCTAAGGATGTACTTAAGCACAACGTCAAGCAATGCCAGGCAATCATCCATTGCTGGGCAACAGAGAGAGGTTTCAATTGAGTGTCTCATTTTGCATACGATGCACCACATAATCCAATCAAGCTGCTATGGAAAGGGAACCACAAACAGAAAAATATGCAAATGTGGATACACAACTCAAGAACACCACAAAGAAAATAATATTCCACACATCCATCATGCATTGGCTTTTTGCTGTTTCAGGCAAATTCCTCCCTCTCTCTCAAATTGGAGTATTCCAATGTGTGTGTTTGTATATATAAATTATCTGAAGACTTTATCATTAAAATTCATAATATCATTTCTGCTACTATCGACCAGAAGCAGACTACCTGTGTTAAAATTTACCTCTGCAGTTTACAAGAATCATGATCTCACCTTGAGGCTGCAGATTTCTCACCTGAAAAACTGATATAATAGAGTGTCATAGGATTACTATAAGAATGTTAAGTTAATATGAAATATACAGGACAGGGCTTGATGCAGTCATGCATAGAATTACTAATATCATTTTTGCTATGCCATGGAAGTAAATAAGCTCTCAACTGCACATGAATATAAGTATATGAAAATATACCAGCATATGCCTATACCTAAACTTTCCATCTATTTCTATATACATAAAAGAAAAACCCACCATCCTTCATTGTCGTAATGTATGTAATGTTAGTTAACATGTTATAGATTCTTAGGAATTTTGTAAAAATACCAAAAGTAACAATAACAGCTTGAATGTATTAAATATTTACTAGGTAACTGGTACTGTGCATAACACTTTACTTTGCTTATCTCATTTAATCATCCTAGCACTCAAAGAATTTAAACATTATTTTGAGCCCTGAAAAGATTAATAACTTGCCTGTGGTAAAAAGAAAAATGAAAAAGTAGAGATAAATGAAGTTACAATACAAATCCAAATCATTCAGTCTCCGGAGTTTGAGTATTTGTGCTTAGTACTGTCATTTTAACTTTCTTACCACTTAGGTACTTAGGTCACGTAGCAAATTAGAAAATTTTTTTTAAATTTCTCATAGGAGACTTAAATAAATTTCTGTTAATACCAGAATAGAGTTGAACAAATTTCTACAAGTAAATCTTCTTATCAGTAACATATGTATACTCTAAAATCGTAAAACTTGAAAAACATGTTACAACAAAAAATATATAGTTTGATAGTATAAAACTTGAAGTAGTTGCTCACCAAATGCTGGATAAACCAATACTTTCTACCGAGACCCATAAGAAATAATTTATAGTTAGAGGCGGAAGAAGGAAATATAATAAACTTCTTGATATACACACTTCCAGGAGCAAGCAGGACTCAAGCATCAGAGTTAGTTGCCTCATTTGTCCTCTGCTGAGCATTTACTTTTGCAAATGTAATTGAATGGCCATAATTATGTGCCAAATGCAAGGGTACCTCTAAGGAGGGTACCATCTGAAGTCCATTCCATACCTCACTTAAGACAGCAGATGTCTGAGACAAGAGTAGCATCAGGCCAAGGAAGAGATTTGTTTTATCCAATCAGCATTACAAAGTAATGTTTACTTATAAATGCCTTGAGGTCAGAACTGTACTGTCTTCTTCTCTATCACCGGAGTACCTGGGAATACATTCAGGCTTTATAGACACTAAATAAATGTTTGGTTAAAACATGGGATGACTGATCTGCAGAAAAAGGAAGGTTTTCTCTGCTTTTCTCTCCTTTCCTGCCTTGGCACACAGACTGTGGCTGCTTCTCCCTAGGATGTCCCTACCCAGAATTCCGTGCAACGTCAATAAAATGAAAGGCTGTGGGCCGCATGTACCACTCCATCCAGAAGGCCACAAGTAGACATGTGCAGCATAACAAATACCAAGATTAAGCCCCATGTGAGCTCTCTTTTGCATAATAAATTCCACATGTTAAAATGCAGATTTATTTTAAGCCCTGGAAGTGCTGACCATATGCCTCAGTGGCTAAGGAGATGACACTTAATAGATAATCTGCAATGCAAGCCAAAGAACTAATCACAGCCATCTGATCATCATATCCCATGAAAAGCCAGAAATGCAGAGCCAGGGAACAGAGCCAGATATGCCCATGCATTTCACAAGCAGGAAGGGACCAGAAGATGGGGGTGATTGAAGAAAAAGGACCTCCCTGCTCTAAGACACAATGACAACAGCAATCATAACATGTATTACGTCATGTATGCTTGATATAAAACATGCTCTTCACTGACCACACTGTAACTGTGATCTCACGTAATCTGCTTTCATTGGGAAAGTTGATTAGGACACTGACATTCAATGAACGTAGGATATTTTCCAATACATACATCCTAAAATACGGAATCCCTGCTCTTAGTTCTATTTGGACAGACTAAGCTCTTGGTCACTACCTTACAGAACATGGCACCTAGGCTGAAAAATCCTTGCTTACTGCATTACCATATAATAAAAGACTAAGTATTTTTTATTGCATGAACTGAATGGATCATAATGCGTAACTTGTAGCCTTACACGTGTTCTTTAATATACAATGATTATAGTGCTCTTTATGAATGGGATAGCTCTAAAATATAATGGGTATTTCTCTGCCATCTTACTAGTTAGTAGAGGACAATCCATCCTTAATCACTGAGAGTCATGAATGGAATTGCATGTATTTGACTTACTTGATGTCTGTATTAGTTTAATAGGACTGCTGTAACAAACTACCACAGATTGAATAGGATAAATAAAAGGAATTTCTTGCCTCACAATTCTGGAGGCAAAAGATTAAAGACCAAGGCACCAGTAGAGTTGATTCCTTTATAGAAGGCCACACAGAAGAATCTTGTGCATGTTTTTCTCCTAGCTTCTGAAGGTTTTCACTGGCATTCTTTACCCTGGAGAACATTCTTTGTTTTTTGGCCCAGGGTAGCTCTGTTGAGCTCTGCATCGATGCAGACATCTGTGTCTCTGGGAATGTTTTGCAGACACAATTCTTAAAGCCCAGGTCATGTACATGCCTGAGAATATTGATCATACTGATGACAGAATGATCTTTTTTCTCACCACCCATCTTTGTCGGAGTCTTTTTGCTGAGGCCAAGTCAGAAAGGAACCACATTTTGTGCCTTTGCACAAGTCGGTCTCCACACTTAGGAAATTCCACCTCCCCACCCCCACACACTTTTCAAATGACTAATTATCCACTGTGGTCATTGCTGCAACTTCTCTTCATTCAGGAAGGCTTCTCTGATCCGGATCAATAAATGTCAGCTACTATTACCAGTAATAGCAATATGAATAAAAGCAGATGAATATTAATCACACTGAGGAATCAAGTGGCAATGATAGTACTATTGAGAGTTTTCTTTGTGATCATTTGCTTTTTAATCCTCTTACAGTACTTTTTAATTAAAGAAAATCTGAGCTATTCTTGAGCATGGATATGTTACTTCTGACTGATTATTTTCTGGCACATTCCTTACTGATATAATACAGCTACAGATCTGACACCTAACAGAGTTCCCCTCCACATTCTATACTTTGTGACCAATCTTAAGCAAAACAAATAATTTCTGAACCTTGTTTCCTCACCTTGAAAGTCAGAACACAATTGCTGGGCTGTAGAATTGATGTGAGGAATACAGATGTACCCAGAATGATGACTGAATTATGATGGGAACTAAGGTGCTCATTATCTAATCACTGCAATAATTGGCAGTGTTCTTATTTATTAAATAAGTATTATGAATGCTTTTTTAGATATATAATTATCAAAAGCAGAAAATTCATCTGTGGGTCCCATCTGTAAAATAATGACTAGTCTCAGAATGAGACTTTCTCTGCAACACAATGTGAGGTTTCACTCACATGCCTATGAAATAATTCTACTGACATCTTTTGGAGACTTCTGGCTTGTCTTTGCCCAAAATTTGATGACTGATGAATCAATAGAAAAGTGTTATTAGTGTTTCATTAAAATAATTTGATACACAATAACACAGATAAATATTGAAAGCCAGAAAAAGCTAATACCAGATAAACTTTGTAGATGTTTATAGACATCACTAAATGCAATCTCATTTTGGTTTCATCAAAGTTCAGTTGATTATTTAACTGGGAGAACTCAGCATTTTATCATAAATAATGCAATCTGTGCTATATTATATATGGAGGAGTATTAAAAATTCCAGCCCATCAAGAGAGTATCCCATATTACACACTCTTAACACGATGTACTGTGTTAAGAGAAAAGAGTAAGGAGGGTATTCCTGCAAGTATTGGGATTTCTAACTGAGGGTCAGAAGTCTGAATTCCCTCACTGTTTGCTCTGAGATTTCTCTGTTACATAAGAAATGACAAAGTTAATTTCAACCTCATCTTCAACTTCAGGATCTGAAAGATTCTACAGATGTTCTCTGATGAGAGCTGGTAATGTGGTAGCATTGCAAAACACATTTTATGGATACACCCTATGGACAAAGCCAAATCAGTAGCCAAGTTCAAAGTCTTTCAAACAATATGCAAAATCTAATTAACAGTCCATAAAATTGTCCATTGATTATTAACCTAGTTTCCTGAAGTTTGCATGAAAATGCATTTGAGAGCATTTAGCTCTGACTGCTTTGTAATTCATATAGTAGTTTAATTACAATGAGTAATATGTCTAAGAAATGGAATAAAATGTGCATACTTAAACTTTATTGTTAGTGAACAAAAGTAACCAAGATATTGTAAAAAAGGTTTTGAATACTGTATTTTAATATAGATGTAAAGAAAAATGCAAATGAATGAATTAGGCATTTTAGCATGGACTACTGGCACACTGCAATTTATTTCTTAAAATATTCTAAAATCCTGCCAACTTAACATTCAGTCCAACAAGCTTGACCATTTAATTGGAGTGGAACAATAGAAGCTCACTTGTTTCAGATAACAATTTATATTTTATTTATTTTTAAAAGTGACCACTGGTCTTTTAAAATTGCATATGCTTAAGTTACACAACATGTTCTCTTGACATTATATTCACATATATTTTATATATACATATATAGTGAAATGATTACTACTGTCAAGAAAATTAAATTACTCATTAGCTTACATGTTACATTTTTGTTAAGAGTAAAGTTGTTAATACGTAGTTTAACAACTCTAGAGAGCTTATGTAGGACATGAAGACCACAGTTAACATGTTGCATGCTAAAATTTACAAAGAGTAAATTTGAACAGCTCTCACCACTTTTGTCTCTTCCAAATGCATTTAATTCGTTTGGGAGATAAATAAATACTGTAAAAATGGAGTATCTAAACAGTAATCCTCACAAATAAGAACTATAATGATATATTTATGTCCTAAGGTATGATGACACCTCATCATCATGAGCTCACAGTGACAATGAAAACAGAATATGGCTAGTTAGCAAATGATGATCAGAAATTTTTATAAGTAATTATCCATACACATTAAAATCAGTAATTGTTTGCTTGACTCATGTACTCATTGATTTGCTCAGTTACTGAGAGTTCATGATACACTTGATATAAAGAGACATTTTCCAAGTTAAAATTCTGGGAATGTGCAGGATTTGTGTTTTCAGAGGGACAAGAATCTTATCCCACTCTTCACTCAGAAAGTATGTAGTTTGCCTCTGGTTTGCACTCAAAAGCTGGATATGGAGGAAATAAGGCACTTGTGGAATATCAAAATATGATTGTATATATTTTAGGTAAGTATGGGTTCCTTAAAAACCTGTAATCTGTGAAAAACTATTTCAAAGAGAACAAGAGACAGTGGTAGCCACTGTTGATTTCCTGTGGTCTTGTTTAGAAGTTCTGTGTTACTAGCATTGCTCTGTTCTGATCTGCTTTGTTTTGCTTTGTTTTGTTTTATTCTCTTTAAAATAAAAAAAAACTTGTAATCTGTATCTGCATGGAATTTTTACATACTTTTAAACACAAATTTAGTTTACCAGCACGGCTGCTTAACCATACAAGCTGGAATAGAGATACAAAACTACACATTTTAATTTGTATCTATTAAAGTTAAAAATAATCGTGAAAAATGTAATTAAAAGCAAATCCTGGCCAAAATTTGGTAATAAAAACCTTTTAATCGCCGGGCATGGTGGCTCACGCCTGTAATCCCAGCACTTGGGAGGCTGAGACAGGTGGATCATTGTGAGTTCGGGAGCAGCCTGGACTACAAAGTGAGCTCAAGGCCAGCCTGAACGGCATAGGGAGACCCTGTCTCAAAGACAGGGCTGGGGATCTAGCTCAGCGGTCTAAGCACCTGCCCAGCAAGCGCAAGGTCGTGAGTTCAATCCCCGGTGCCGAAAAAAAAAAAAAAAACTTTTAATCAACCTAAAATATATTTTAAAAGCAAAATAAAAGATAGGAAATAGGGAGTTTTTGCAAAAGGGAAGGGACCAAGAGATAAAGGGAGAGGGAGGAAAGTGAGCGTGAGGGAATTAATGAAGAATTAAATGGGTTACAGCTATCAATTCCTCATCGCGAATGGAATCTTACGTACAGCAACCATGTACTAATAAAAATTACAAATGAAAAATTCATTATCATTGTGTGTGGCACTGTGGATTGAATTAGCTAGCCAGACACTTTATCACTGAGATACACCCCTACTACAACCATTGCTTTTCTAAAGTTCACTTTTCAAATATCAGGTTAGAGCTAACAGAGAAATCTTCAAATATATTCTGACCACACATTTTTTGATCAATACATTCAATGGTCATTTTGTTACTCTAGTTTTTAAATAAAATAAGAACTTCTTGGTCTGCTATTCCAGTTCTCTCCATTCCTTACATTTAACATTAATTTTCATTATTTTATACATCGAATAAATATGCAAAGCCATCATTTCTTCATCTGGGTGTCTGAATAACAATTACCACATGTGAAGTAATTTTGAAGTTTAAGAAAATTAAAAATGTGTGGCATACCCTGGGTACTCAAGAAATGGCGATTATACACTGTGGTTATTGTGATTGTTGAGACTCCACAGTAGAAAAGTATGGTTAATATAACAGAAGAAAACATGGCTTTGAATCCTATATGGTACTTGCTAGGTCTTGTTTTCAGACAAATTTATCAGTTTCCTTGGGTTCTCACTCTTTCCTTTGCCAGGTGGTAATAATAGGTAGAAAATGATGGACTTAATTTAAGTAATTGATGCAAGAACTCTAGTTAAAAGCCAACAAGAGTTCGAGTGGTTTCTTCTTGTTCTGTATGTGCCCTATACTCTAACTATGGGCTATATGCCACTTGGTTACTATGTTCTTTTCTGCTTCCAAAATTGTTCTCAGGGTGATCCCTCACTCTACAGTGCACTCCTATATCCTACCTCCCAACCCATCATATGAAGCTCAGATCAAAAGAATCCTTTATTAAAGGTCCTAGAATTATTCTATTAATAAATATTACCACTATCTCATATATACTTCTTTTTCTCTCTCAAGTATAATACATATATATTTCTTTTTTAATGTATGTGTTTATATACAGAGAGTTATTGTGTGATATATCTAGCTTCCTATATTTACACATATCTTAACTTTTCTCAGACCATAAACTATGAAAGGCAAGGACAGATATGTCATTCTCTCTCCCTAAGGTTCCACTGCCTATCACATAAGAATCATTAAAGAAACTTCAGTTAACTATAATTTTTCTGTACACTCTGAACTCTGGTTTATATCTCATTCTCATCTAAACTAATTTGTATATTTAGAAACATTTCTTTTGAAGCAGACTCTATAACTTATGTTTTAATTTCTATTGGTTTACCTGCACGTCTTTTCAAATTTTCCCTGAAGAAAAGATACTGTGAGTAGTCACAGAAGACAGCTGGAGAAGACTAGAATATGTGCAGCTCAAGGGAATTTCAGCAGTGGACTGACACGCCCTATTTCTGGCATTTGAAAAAAAAATTCAGCAGATGGAATGAGCAAGATTCCTTTGTCAATGTGGACATGAGGTTGGAGTTGGTTGATGGGATTTGGGAATCTGCATCCACCACTTTGTTCCGTAAAAACTGTCCCTAAACACAGAGTCCAAAGAAGATCTATTCTTGAAATTCGGTACTATCTTCCAGTGGTGGTCACAGTGACGAAACTGTAGCAATGATAGTTGTTATTAGTCTCACCACTTTCATATTTCTCATTTGCATAGCAACCCAGTTCTGTTAGATATTACTACTAAATTCATCTTCTTAGGTGGACCCCATGGCTCAACATGCTAACACACCTATATAATAGAAGATTCCAGACCAAAAAACCTCTTCTCTTGCCTCCAAGTCCCACCCTCCTAGTCCTCTATACTCAATCGGCTTTTTTATTCCTTGATTTTCCAACTGGCATCTCTGCAATGTTGAGAGATGAAGAGTGAAAGAAAAAGCAAAACAGTAGTGCCAACAGGCAAAAGGGAAAATAACAAAGAATTTCATTATAGGAAATAACGAAAAGCCATTATGTCTCATGAAAAAAATAGGCAAGGTCTGAAATGAATTAGTGTAGCTTTCTAGCCACGAGGGAGAAATCGCAGTTGAGAGGGTGATAAAAAGTGATTCGATACAACCCATGTGACCTGCAGGCACTTCAAACACAGGGCTGAGACAGAGCTTCTTTTCAGAAGGGTCAAGGGGCTTCCTCGCACTGCTCAGATCGAGGGCTATTCACCTGTGCGTGTCGTCTGTGAGGATATTTTAAACATCCTGTTTCCTTCCTCCTGAACATAAAGGAAGAGAAAGCAGAGATTGGGTGCTCTGGGATATTTCTCACCTTCTCAGGCCTGTCAAGCTTGGAAAGATACTGATACTTGTTTTACTATTCTTAAAACATTTTCCGGGAATAGAAAACACATCTCGTTTCTACCAGTCAATTTTTATTTTTTATCCATAAATTAATTTTAAACTTACACAATTTACTATCTGAATACATACATGCCTCTCTTTCCCAGTTTATAGCAGTGATTCTTTTTTACCCACACCACCACTAAAATAAAAGGTGCATGCTAGCCTGGAAGATGGACTAACATTAGCCTACAAACTGACTTGCTAAACAGCACTGAGAATGTCTCCCGGTATAAACGCAGCATTATGTAATCCACCCAGAATAATGACAATAGCACAAAAGCAGCACTAATTAGGGCCCTATTTCTTTCTACATAGGCCTCCTACGTAACGCTATCTTCATGTAATTTTGGATTGTGATCCGAAATAATTGTTCCTATATAAAAATCATTGTAACAGCTTTACAATTATATGTGTTCACTTTTAAAAACCACAAATCCCATACACAGAAGCAATATAAGAACTAAACTATTAGCTGATGAAAAGAACAGAATGGCGCTGTATACACAAACATTTGCCACTTTGGAAAAGAAGGAGAAATTCGAAAGAAGTTGGACCAATATCCTCCAGTATGTGATGTTTTCCAGTAGAAATCTTAAACGCTGTTCCTCATAATTTTGCACTACAAAGAAAATTATACAAGGAGATATATTTAGATTGATAATTTGACCTTCTATAACAAAGGAGAAACAATTACTATTTTTTTAAAATGTTGCCAGAATTGCTATTTAGTCAGGAAAGGCTTCAAAACCATCTAATTCAGGGCAAGCAAATGGGAAAAGATTAAGAAGGACCTTAGAGTGAGGGCAATTTCAGAATGTTAGGGAAAAGCAAAAGCAATTCTTCTAGAGAAGAGATGTAAAATGATTATAAATTTGGTTTTGCACTGTTAATATAGCCCTTGTCCACACTAGTTCTAACTTATATTCTTGATTCATTAGAGGAATAAAGTTATACATGAATGATATTTAAATGATTATCAAGGTGACTGTAACCTTCTTTTTTTAATTTTTTAAGCCCTTTTTCCAAAATGTATAGATTGAATTTTAAGGTTAAGCTTTTAAATTTGAAAAGCTGATTTTTGTCTACGAGAGGAGGAAGGGAGGTGGGGAAGTAGGGAGGGCTTACCATTTGGAAATATTCTGATGAAAGATGCTCCCTGGATGTCCTGATGCTGGCTACAATTAAGCAAGTCTACATGTACTACCTAATGTCTCCATGCCTTCTACAGCACAGAACTCTTTTTATAACTAGCCTTGGGGTGTTATTAACTAACCTATATAGGCCTTGAACCTGTGGTTATGACCTTGCTTGTGCTAAGGCTGAATGTCTTTGAGTTAAATATTGCATTCCTTAATTTTGAAAGATCTTTTAAAATCCAATGTCTTCCCTTCAGGCATTTCTACACATACTCCAGGACATCTCTTGCAAAATCCAGTTCAGAAAAGCTTGGTATCTACTATAGTGGATTCCCTATGCTAAACACTTGCATATCTTGTGAAATCTCATTCCTGCAGCAGCACAATTTGTTGGTAAGAAATCCAGGGTATGGAAAGGTGTTGCAACAACCCAAAAGTCAGTGTTAATTAACATAAGAAATTGAATTCAAACCCAGGTCTTCTGAGTTCATATTCGTTGCTAGTACTCCTAAACTGCACTACAATTCTGAGCTTAATCACAATTAAGCCACTTAAAAATAGGCTTCAGTACTTATATCTGTCATGTAAACACATAGCCAACCAAAAGAAATATTATCTAAAAACCAGTACTTGAACAGAAATGAAAGATAATCAGAAACCAAGACTGCACTCATTGTCATTAGATATTTAAGCAAGGTAAATATTGTACTTATCTTCTTGTAGTGTGAAAATTGAAAATGACTTTAGTGAGTGAAACATTTCAGAATGTGGCCCTCAATAACTAGATAGTCTGACAAAGCCCTTAAAAGCAAAGACTCTGAGTTCAAACATTTCAGTTCATCGTCTAGCTTTATCTACTATTTAGATAGATTCAGGCAAGTCACTTAATCCTGTACGCCTTGGCTGCTTCCAGAAATGTACTTGAGAGACTCAACTATGACATTCGTAAGTCCTGTTCTTTTATCTAACCATGCTGCCGATAGTACACTGTGATTATTTAAAGTATATTGTGAAAAAAATATGTGCATTGGATAACTTTAGTACTTTGCTTTTATGTTAAAAAGTTAACCTGCTACATAAGTAATTTTAGACTGGTCACAATCATTTGTTGACCTTATTTGGTTCTTATTAATTTTTAATATGTCAAGAACCTAAAAATGATATAAGTGAAATTCCAGGCATTGGAAGGTCCTGACTTAAATTCACACATGCTTAATTTGCCTGCACCATGAGCTGAATACCATACAATATTGTTTGGTGAAGATTAAACAAAATAGGATAGAGGACCAATGCACTGCCTAACATACAGTGGACACTCAATAAATTCCTGCTACTATTTTTCAGAAAGGAGGAATTGCTCTTTTTGAGTTTTACTATTGCTTCACTGACTACAGTATACATTCAGAGTTCAGAAAGGGATGGCAAATAAAAATGTTGTAACTTTTGTAAACATCCTCATCACCCAGGAGCTCCTTGGGTCCTAAGGAGAAAGATTTGTTTTCATTTACCCTGCTTTCTCTTTGTACTTATGGACAGTGGTAGAAAAACCATTAAAGATAAGTGAACACTTAAAGACTAAATGCATAGGAACGGAAACATTATAGTAAGTGGTGCATTTTTAAAAACCTAACTTTTAAATATAATTGCTAACTTGGAAAAGAATCAGGAAGAACTGAGGAATGGTCACCACTTCCTATTTCATCACAGGTCCTGTTTTATTTAGCTTACACATATTCCTTATAAAAGCTTATTGGCACAAATGCCAAAAAAAAAAGCCTGCAGCCATAAGAAGAATAGTAGATATGAAAATTTAAAGGTTATTCACATGACTATCTATTATACTTAGGTATAACAGATAACCTAAGCAGATGACACTGCTACAAAGGGAGTGTTGTGCATTACCGTCTGCAATAGCAAGGAAAGGAAAATCGTAAGAAGACATCAGCCATGCAGGAAAACCTGTGCAGGAGCTCCAAGCCATGCTGGATACAGATCTTCTGTTATCCATAGCTTGATTTCTCAGTTTTGGGACAATCTGCAGCCAACTACATAGATGTTATGAAAGCTTCATCCTTCCCCTAACCCTACATGAAATCCATTTTGACCTTTCAGCATTTTCCCTTACCGTGAACCTACAGGGCTTGATAACTGATTAGTATCAGATGCAGCAGGCATAAGATGAGAGAATAAATGTATTAATGTCAAAGGAAGTGTCAGATTAAACTCCATTTATAAAAGATCTAGTTCCCTATTTCCTATTAGATCTTTGCAAATAACAATGGGACCAAGAGATATAAAGAGGGGGAGAAAGGAAAGGGCAGGGAAGGGAAAAAATTCAGATGCATTATGTACATCTAAGAACTCCCCATAATAAACATAATTATTACATAGTGCAAAAATGCATTAGTAAAAATTTTAAAAATTAAAAAATAAAGACCATGCATTTTCTTTGGTCACTATATTGCTGCAAGCATTTCTGCAACTGCATTTAATGATGTTCCTGCCTATATGATTTTATTTTCCTTTCAAACATTTTATTGGTACTACAATAAGATGATACCTTAAAGAGAATGCATGAGAATAACAGTTGAAATGTTCCAGCTTTGATTTTTTTTTTAATCTAGAGTATATTGCTTTACTGCAGCAACACTGTCTGTTTTTATTTGGAAGAACAGATTGATAATAAGATGTATGGGATTTTGTCCCTAACAACCTTTGTTTTCTTTAAGTCATCAAAGGTGAACTAGAACCTTTCCAAATGCATCAATATAGCAAATCATCTCTCCACATTACCATATCCATTATCTATACAGCAAGTTCTGCCATTTTACTAGCAGTTAATGAGAAAAAAAAAAAAGATCTATTTTCCCATATATCACAATGGTATGCTGTTATTAAGAGTTCAAGTATTTATATTTTTTCTGGCTTTTCTATTTGTCTAATACATGAGGTAGAAAAATTAATATTCCAGTAAAAACAGCTCTGGTCTCTACAGATTTGGACATAAAGTTTAAAAGGAGATGGTATCTTAAAGACTCTAAGCGTACTGCATTAAATTAACAACACTAATCTCTGAGTCTCGCATGGTACTTTCACAGAGCGGTTTTATAGACCTTAAATGAAAATGCCAAAGCTGTCTTTTAGGTAAAATACAATAATGGAAACTCCCGTACACAGTCTTTCAGGTCTCTTTAAAAGATATACTTCAGTCAGTGAATAAACGGTTGAGAGAGAGGGTAACACTGAATGGGTTTTTCCCCTCCTTAACCTTCTTCAACACCTGATTTTCTAAACATGACTAACGTAGGGAAATAAACAGCAAAGAAAGAAAAGGAATATGGCAAAAAGGAGGAAAAGAAGTGCAGAAAAATACACTAAAAATCAATTCATCACCACCAACATTTTAGAAATTCTAGGAGGGAAAAAAGACAAATACATCATTCAAAAATTTTGTTATATTTTTTCTGAAAACAACTGAGATGAAAGGGGGCAATGCCAACCTTAGAGTTGAACTATTTTGTACACAAGACAAAGACACAGAAGGATACACAAGAGAAAAGCTGCAGAAACACCTTGCGATTCCATGGACCTTAATATAATTCCTGGCTTCCTCACCTTTTCCTTTTTCCACTTGTCTATAGAGATAGTACCATTTTTTTTTTTTTAGTTTCAACCAGCTCTGGGTTTTATTTTATATGTTCACTAATTCAAAAAGCATTTCCTAGCCAAGTAGAGTGCTGAACATCTGAAATCACAGCATTCTGAGAGGCTGAGAGAGGAAGATGTCAAGTTCTACCCCAGCATGGGCAACATAGCACCTTAGGGAGCTCCTGTCTCCAATAAAAAATTAAGAGGACTGGGGATGAACTCAGTGCAAAGGCCCTGGGCTCAATCAAGAATAATACAAAAAGAAAAAGATTCTGAAATTTTTCCACAGACTTTTTCCACAAAATCTTCCACAGACTGACCTAGGACTAATGGCATTGAACATAATTGGTGAAATTATGTTCCAAGGCTACTGATACCGCTGGGTTCACTGTCGTGAAACTGAGGTATGTGAGACAGGATATTAGACACACAGGCGAAAACAAACAGCCACAACCATGCTATGACTGACCTTTGTATCAGCTACTGCATGATTCCATCCAGAGTAATTTAGAATAGTTTGCCCAGATGTTTTTTGTTTTTATATTAATATCTCGAACCTATAATAATTGCCTATGTGAATGGATAAGTCTTTTTTCACTGAAAAACAAAAATCATAGGACAATTGTCACTTCCTTATTCAACAAGTTGGTAGGCTCCACAGTGGTATGTGACAAAGTAAGAAAAGACAGTGTCACAGAAGATTAGAAATGATGCTTTTATTTCTTTGCTCATTGAAAGATCTAAGTGGAAATAACATCTAATGCACAGAGGCACCTCATCAAAGGAGCAAAACCTTTCTGGGACACAGGCTGAGAAACGTAGAGTCACCACCACAGAGTCACAATCAGCATGCTAAAATGTCTTTTAGTTGGTGTGTGCCTGGTTAAAGTAATTTATACAACACTTCTCAGCATTATTTCAATTAACTGACACAATGAAGACAACAGATATAAATGATTTGCAAAATTAAAACAAAATCCCGCTTGAATTGCAAGCAATACTAATAATGCATAAACAGAATGATAAAATACACAAGTTACTCCTTGGTGAGACCTCAGTTTCAGTCATGTGGGAGGTAAAAGGAAGTGATAATACATTCAAATCAGACACAAATGGTCCCAAATAATGTGAAATTTTTAAGATGCTATGTGATATTCACTAAGTTTAAAATGACCTTAGGTTTGGAGTTATACAGCAGAGGTAGCTGTTTTCCCAGCATGCATGAGGCCCTGGGTTTGATGTCAACAATAAAAAGTAAACTTCAGCCTAAACGTATTATGAAACATTCAATGACTGTTGTATTAAGGAATAAATTAGAAGATAAGTACATATTATGACTTAGGGATTGGTTCAGTGCACACAGCTACGTGATAACTTTTTCTACCATTAAAATCAGTATAAAACTGAGTCAACCGGCGAAAAGTGGAGCCATCTTGAAACTATAATGTTAAGTGAAATCAATCAAACAAGTTTACACATTGCATGGTTTCTTTTACATGAGAAAGCCAACATATAAATATTTAAAGAACAAAATAAAATAGGAAACAGGGTGATGAGTCTTTTGCAAAAGTGAAGGAGGGAGGGGAGAGGAGCGGAGGAGAAGGGAATGACAAAAGATTTAAAAGGTCATGTACATGTACCAACTTCCCATAAAGGATGTGATCATTATGTACTGCAAACATTACTAAGAGAAAAATAGAAACTTATAAAAACTCAACTTAGAACTACATTCTAAAATGCAGACATAAAAAATGTAGATGTAAGATTTTCAAAAATAAGTATATATATTGTTTTCACTAAAATTGCTACAAATATTTTATTACATATAATAGTATAACATATTAATCTAAAATTTTAATGATCACAAAAATGTTAATTTCATTAATAAAATTTGAAGAAATTATATGTGTTTCAACAGTTTATATTTATTTGTATGTCAGATACAATTGTTTAACAGAGAAGGTATGTTTATTTCTAATTTCTAAATAAATAGGAAAATAAATACACAAGTATTTTAAGAATCATGTGTTCTCTATATCTGTATATATTTTTAACTTAGAGGGCAAATAATCAAAAGTATGATAACTTCTATCATTGACCACAGGGAATTACTTCAGATAGAAATCAATGTGGGTTCTACTATTTCCATACCAGACTAGAGGAATGAGCTAGAAATACATAATCACAAACAATTTATCTTTAAAAGCCAGATAATTATAGCCATTTTGTTCAAAATTACTAAAATGAATCACAGGACAACACAATTTAAGAAGATGATATGTTTCTGGCTAAGGGGTGCTAGCTCTAAAATATTAAGCAGAAGTGTGCTCTAAATAACATTAACCTCTTGTGGAGACACTACCTCTGCTAACTGAAACATAAAAGCTGAAGAAGTATGTGTTTCTCTGCCAACTTCAGTGATCCTGCAGAAAAATAATTGGCAAGGAGTTTATAATGTCTGCTAATCTGGTTTGACTTGGAGTTAATGTCAAACCCAGAGCAAATGAGCTCTGTTTTCATACACACACACACACACACACACACACACACACACACACACACACACAGAGTTTCATGTCTGTTTCAACATTCTACATTTCAATTTATATATGTCTTACAAACAATATTGTATAAGTTATATTTATGATTCGTAAGCAAATTAGGAAATAAACATTTTAAGTTTAAACACACATTTTTAGAAGAATCTATAATTTTTCAGATTAAATCTCAAAGTCACATCCTGGTGGGTACAGAACCAGGCAGTCTGGTCAGGGTCCATATGTTTACCCATTATTTATGTACTGAGGGAGAAACTAGGCAGAGTTGGGGTTACATTTGTGTATAATCTGTATCATTTTACTTTTACTCTCTTACCATAATCTGGTCATAGCTGTATTTCAGTACATGAAAAGTTCCATGAACATGAACTCTAAGGTTGAGAACTATTTGAGGTGAGAGTCGTTGCCCTTTTTCTACTGAATGATATACAAAAGGGATCTATAGAAGAAGAGATGGAGGTTTTTAAAGCAAAAACATATGAGCTATTAGCCACTATAAAAAATATAACTCTATCTTAAAAACATTAAACCTTTCATAAACACTTCACTTAAAATAATTCTTAAATTTAATTTTTCTAATCTGCAACAATTTGTCTATGCTATTTGTTAAGCTTTTGCATAAAATGTCCATAACTATTGAAATTCCAGGTGTTTTTTCAATACCAGAAAATTATCTTCACTTAACATTTGTTTCCAAGTAGAACAAGACACATATGTGAAATGGGATGAGAAAACAATACATAAAACTTATTTTCTAATACCTAATATATAATATTAAAAATTGGAAAACAAACATAATTAGCTTTATCTTAAACTTCATATCTTAACTCCATCTGGTAAGATAACAAATAGGCAGAATTTAGAAAATGTAAAGTGAAAAACATTTAAATTATTTAGTAACTATAATTTGTACTGATTTAATCATTTTATTAATAATAAACAAATAAAAATAAGTCATTCAGTATTATTTTGTTTCTACATTGTGTCTACAGGTCATATTCAGAGTTGACTGAATACAAGTGTTCAACAGATTTTGATTTTATTTTTATCTCATGCCTCATAAAACTGATTTAGAAATCTAAGACATGACAGTAAAATACTGAATTATGAGCAGTCAGAGCGTATTGAAGGCTCCAAATCTAAAAAGAATGGTTGGCTCCAAAAGCAAACATATATTCTTCAAATTTCGCCAGCCACACTTAGAAGGCTCATACAGGGATCTAGAAGATTCTGAGTTGCATGATTGATACCATGCCAATATTTCAGAGCCTATAATTTATTTTTAGAAGATTCCTCCTCTGCATAGATATGTAGTTGGTATTATTCTCATCACTACTTTAGAATTATAATGGAAGCTCAGTAATTTGGAGAAAAGCCCCTGCCTATCAGTGTTTTCATGTTTGTTTTCTACAGAGATGTTCTTCCTGTATCATGTCAGCTTCATGGAATATTATTACATTGCTACTCTCAACAGAATCCCAGTTTTCTCTTGCACTTCAGTGTTTTTCTCTTTCTGGGTATGGACCTGTATGATTGATGGAAGCCTTTCTCCTACAACTCGATACTTAAGAGGCAGGAGTGTTAGAATCTCTGAGCTGCACACCAGACTGTCAGTCTGAAACCTGAGCTATACTGCATGCAATGGAGGAAACCAGCATCTTGAAGGCTTGCAAAACTAAGCACTCATTTCAAATGCCCAATGATTCCCAGGGAAATAGCTAGATACACACAAAATTGATTTATACCATAGCAATGCCCTTCTTACTTAAAGGTCTGACTTGTAAACGTGTTCCCCTAGAGCACAGTTCTCAGTCTTGTAATAAAACTGAAACAAATGTTTCTGGATGTGTTAGGCATCAGTAGTAAAGCCCAGTACTTCACAGACGTTCTCTCAGAACGTGTTTTATGCTTATTTAGGGCTCAATGCAAGGATTTTATATTAAGCTAGACCTGATCTGCATTCCTGGTTGCATCATACCCTTGCTATGTGATCTTGGGAAAATTCTGACTTACGTCAATTTTTAGTTTTCTCCTCCATGATGGGATAATAATAACCATTCCGATAGTTGCTGGGATCTTTGAGGTAATAAGCTCTCCTTTTATTAAGTCATCATTCAAAACAAAATAAAAACAGTTTCAGTTTATATTAAGTGTAAGTTTTATTTTCATATTCGCGGGTAAATATGTTTGTTTTTAATCTGCTTCTGTCTAATTCAGATACCATAAAAATTCCTTAACAGGGATAGCGAAATTCCTTAACAGGGATAGGGTGACTTCTGGCATAAAATCAAGTCTTAGCTATCTATTGCTGTGTAAAAAAATTACCCTCAAACTTTGTGAATTACAACAGCAACCGTTCATCTCATAACCGCTATGCACAAGGACTTTTGGAGTGGCTTATCTGGGTGTTTTTCATCCAGGGTCTCTCATGAAGTTGCAGTCAAGGCATAAGCCAGGGTTACAGTTATCAGAAAGTTTCAAGGAGCTGGAAGATCTGCTTCCAAGATGGTTCCTTCACATAACTATTGGCAGGGGTGATGTGGGTTTTTCCAAAGAGAAATTTAGTGACATGGCCACTGGCTAGCTCAGAGAGAGTAGCCCAAGAGAGAAAGTGACCAGCATCAAAGTCACAACATCTTTTATAACCTAACCTTTGAAGTACCTTGGTATAATCTACTGGCCACACAAATCAACCACAGTACATAATGGGGGAGACCCATGAAGGTGTCAAGGCCAGAAGAAAGGCGTCACTGAAACCCACAACCATTTACATGGCACTTCTCAAGTTACAAATTGCATTTAATGAATAAATTATAAACCAAAGAAACCAACTGATTGAAACATGAAACTAAAGAGTTTAAATTACTTGCCTATGACTGGAATTATTAAGAGCATATACCCAAAAATGAATCAAATGTATATAGTGTAATAGTTTCATATGACTTTCTGTGTATCTTCTTGGTTTGTTCTATCAAAATATATTGATTTCTAATTTGACACTAAGTAGTTTACTCCTGATTAAAGTTGTAAAATCTGCACTATTGATTCTCAGTAAAAAAATAAAAATAAAATACATTGTTTAGCTATGTATAATGGTAGAAAGTTAATTTAAATAGATGAACAAAAAGTTCGTTTTACAAAAGATTTAAAATTACCTTTGATAAAACATTATTGGGCTTTATTTCCAATCATACTTTCTAAAAATTTAGCTTACACCTTTTATAAATATGTATGAAATCTAGTGAGAAAGAAGTGCTGCCTAATTTATTGTTTGTAAAGATACACTAAATTTTATTCAGCTGTGAGTTGCATTAGTTAATGGTGTTGGGTAATGAACTACTGTGTTAGTTTAAGTGGTAAAGAGCTGACCTTAGGCGCGGGATGTTCTGCTTTGCTTTTTAAATAGCTGATTTCACCCAAAGTACTAAACACTGATCACTACTTGGTCCATCATTTCTATTAGATGGTATTGTGGTCAAAATTACTGAAGAAGTAAAATTTACTTTGCAGTCAACTGACAAACTATTGTACACATGTTTCTAAAAATGGTTTTATAAATCCCAGGTCACTTTAAGACATAAAGGAACCAGCACCTAGTCACATACTTCGCAAGGAGTGTTTTAAAACAGAAATGAGTATAAAACATTGTCCTATCAGTAGCTTCAATCTTTTAAACATTTTAGCACTACAAATTTAACAAAGAATTCTGAATGGAGCATGTTAATGACAGGTCAACAGTATTAAATTAATATGGCTCTTTGCTATATTCATTGAGTTCAAGTCTAGTCTTAATCTTTTCTTAAGAGTAATAACCAGAAATGTGGCCCAGATGGACTTGGAATATCGCTGACCAGAAAAAATATGGGGCTATGTGTGGTGCCCATAGGACACATTTATATGTCATTTACAAAATCATGAGTATGGACTTTCTGGAGAGGTAGACTGATTATATTTCTGGGTCAAAGTTACTTTGAAAAGTGATAGTATATGGCAATTATTGGGTTCATTTAGCCAGTAATAGTTATGTTAAGTGGGTAATGTTCTGTATTTAGTTTGAACATTACATCTTAAGGTAATAATATTTTCACTTTTGCAAGTCATCTCAGAAGTCTGAGCTACAGAGTACTTTGCTGTTTTCATTTGTAAATTATCTCACTGTCCCTTCGGGAAGTGAAAATTAGACTGCCCTTATCTAACCAAGAACTAGAACTTCTCTTGCTGCTCTTACTCCAGGGACTCTTACTCTATCTACATGGTGCCTCTTTTATCCGGGAGCACACTGGGAACTATTTGTAGTGCTCCCTCATCAAAGATCGTATTCACGACTGTGCAGGGTCTATGTGCACCCTGTGCTTCTTCCCGAGATTTACCATATGTGAATAACCTCGATTTTCTAAATGTCAGTTTCAGGTAAATACATGAACCATAAAAATTATTTTATAAATAAAGTCTGTGTATCTTCTCAAAATTTAGATTTATCATCCCATAGCTTTCCTGCAGATTGGGTCTCATATTTGTTCTCTTGTAACAAAAAATGAGTCACAGGTTTTCAAGGGGTAATAAAATACATTTGCAGCTTGTACATAGTAATACATGCCTGTAATCTCAGTAATTTGGGAGGCTAAGGGAAGAAGATCACAAATTCAAGGCCAGACTGAACAACATAGCCAAGTAGAAACGAAAGACACATTTATATGAATTTAAAGCTTTCCATTGATACTATTTAAAAAACTGAAATAAGAACATCAAGAAGACCTTACTATCTAGGCTGTGTGTCACCTGGAATCAACTTACTTCTACTAATGTATGTTTCATGCTGCAAGAGGACCTGTGGTCTTCACTCTTGAAGAGAAAGGATTGGGTTGTAGTTCAAGAATGGGTCTCTAGGCTGAGCATGGCCACTACACTGATTGGTAAGCCTAGTCTGACAAGATTTACTGGGCTACATGACACTCATAGGTAATACTGTGCTTCATGACACTCACGGAACCTGGCCTCCTGGGGTTGCAGGTTTCTCTACAAGATGCTGAAAATAGAGCTTATGCTCTGAGTAGCCTATGGGCATTTCCAGATCATGACTGTCTTCATTAGCTCTTTTCATGTTAAATATTTACGAAATTTTTGTCTTATACTTCCCAAACTAATGAAACTTGTGAAATCCAACAGGAACGGTCCCTCACCTTTAGAAAAATTAAAATATGAAACTAATTATATCATCTTCCTAACTGGATTATCTCAATATAAATTTAAGAGTGACATTTCCTAAATCAAGTCAAAATCTGGTTAAGTCATGTTCAGTCCTCATCCAGAATAATTTTTCTCTGAGAAATACGAGTGAAACCACTCAATCACCTGTCTATTCTTGGTAATGAATGATTATTTTTAGATGAAAATGAGATCTTACTTTCACTTCCCATGGAAACAGATATATTTCCCACTTCTTTTAGTGAGTCCAAATTCACAATAGTCATGTCTGAAATATTCTGTCACCAGAAATATATCCATTCAAGGAACTTTTTATTTTTTCATCTATGCACAAGTTATCTCCATGTTTGAGGTCTATTTTATACTATGTGACTATTTTTTTTCTTTTTTTTTCCTTTTTTTTCTTTTTTTATTTTAGTTTAAAGAAAATAGAACAAAACGAAACAAAACAAACCAGAATGAAGAGAGCGAAAGAAAACAGAATAGAGTCAAACATAATATAGCATTTCAAAGCAGAACACTGCAAG
>RJWT010011345.1:0-23382 GCA_004365215.1 Cuniculus paca
GAAAATGAATGAGATGCTGTGCATACTCTGCAGGAGAAAGAAGCAGGCTATACTGCTTCTGTCTGACATTGACCAATTACATGGAAGGCAACTGACCCTAGAAAAAATTGTGAATGAAGGGATGCTTGTATTTTGTAATGCAGTAATAGCAACTCTATCTTCTAAACGTTTTAACTTTCAGAGTTGTTTTCTCTTCTCACAACTTTTCCTCTTTGAGACTACCCAATTTCTTATTTTCTTCAGTTTAAACTTCTTAATCCTTGTTTGGTGACTGGATTGAAACTTCCTGAGATAAAAATCCTGCCATGGTTTAATGTCTGTTTTAGTCCATACTTGCTGTTATAACAAAATGTTCTAGATTTGATCACTTATCAAAATTAGAAATTTATTTCTTACAGTTCTAGAGGCTGAAAAGTCCAAGATCCAGGGACTACAAGATTCAGTATCTGATGAACACCCGTCCCATCTGTGGTGTCTTCTCAGGGTGTCCTCATCTAAGGGAAGAGGCAGAAGGACAAAGAGATGGGAGGACCAGACAGCTCTCCTTTAGAAGGGAATTCGTCCCATTCATGAGGGTGGAGCCCTTGCAATGTATCACTTCCATAAAGATTCCTTCTCTTACTACTGTTGCATTGGTGATTCAGTTTCAACGTATGAATTTCTGAGGGACACACAACAAATCATAGCAATTGATATTTTAATCTGTTTCTTTAAGAAAAGGCATTGACGGGCCGGGGATCTAGCTCAGTGGCCTAAGCGCCTGCCTGGCAAGCACGAGGTCATGAGTTCAATCCCTAGTGCCGCAAAAAAAAAATTAAAAACTTAAAAAAATTAAAAAAGGCATTGAATCCAGAGCCTCTGCATAGAGCTACACCCCCAGCCCTTTTTATTTTGTATTTTGATATGGGGTTTTGCTAAGTCACTAAGTTGCCCAAGCTGGGCTCGAACGTGGATCCTGCTACCACAGCCTTCCAGAGTGCTGGGATATAGGTGTGCACCACCACATCTAGCTTTTTATTTATTTATTTTTTCTATTTTTTTGTACTGGGGATCCAACTCATGACCTCACACTTGCCAGGTAAGCTCTGTGCCACCAAGCTAAATCCCCAGCCTCAAGCTTTTTGTTCTTTAAAACACAATATATGTTAAAGGGCTGAAAATTGTTTCATTTAACAATTATTCATCTGCTGTTGTTTTATCAACATTAACTGATTTAATGCTCACTACCTAGGAGATAGGTTTATAACTTGGAATTTCAGGACCTTTTTATCTTTGAAATCAAATTGAGAGAGAAAAAGGCTACAAAGAAAGTATATAATTTGCATGTAAGAAAATGTCACAAAGAAACCTATGATACTGTTAATAGATGCTAATAATTATAATAAAAATAAGCAAATTAAAAATTTAAAGAGTTAGAAACCATATCACAAAATTCAATTTGTACGGCCAGCCTTGTTTGTGGCTACTGTGATAGTAATTAGGAGTCAACACTGAACAGAAAAAATTTATAGTCAGTTCGGTGTGGTGGTGCACGCCTGTAATCCCAGCACTCAGGAGGCCGAGGCAGGAGGATCACTGTGACTTCAAGGACAGCTTGGACTACATAGTGAGATCCTGTCTCACAAAACCAAAAACACCCCACACAAGTTGTAGTCATTCTGATTGGATATGGGGCAGTAATGATAGAATCAAAGCTAAGATTGCATTAGAACCTCATGATGAATATTTTAATGGTTCATGATAAACTAGAAATGTTCACATCTAAGTGTGAAGAGTGTATGAAGAAATGCTAATTCTTGAATTTTTGCAAATGTCTTTGTAGTTGAAAGGCTATTGTACTAGTATTTTGTGTGTGATATCACATATACTTTATATCTAATATTTTAATAGGTTAAAAGTTAATTTAAAAAAACAGTTGGAGGGATCTAGCTCAGTGGCCTAAGTGCCTGCCTGGCAAGCGCGAGGTTGTGAGTTCAATCCTCGGTGCTGCAAAAACAACCACAGCAAAAAAAAAGCGTTGGATTATCACAGTGCAAGCACAGTTTTAGAATGTGTTATTATAGTAGTTGCCTTCCTTTTTTGATTTTTAACTTTTTTGCAGTACTGGGAATTGATCTCAGGGCCTAGAACATGTTAGGCAGGTAAGTGCTCTATCACTGAGCTACATCCTCAGTCTGTTTCCCATTTTTTTTTTTCTCTTTGGACCGGAAATTGAACTCAGGACTTCACACTTACCAGGCAGGTGTTTGTGCTGCTGAGCTAAATCCCCAGCCTTGCTTTCCACTTCTTTAAAATCTTATTTTATTTTCAATATAAAAATGCAAATTTGCAAACCCACCCTACTTTTTACTTCCTAACAGAGGGCTTTATCTTATTTTTATTTTTATTTTTTTTGCAGCACCTGGGATTGAACTCACAACCTCATGCTTGCCAGGCAGGCACTTAGGCCACTGAGCTAAATCCCTGGACCTTGTCTTTTTGAGACAGGGTCTTGCTATGCTGCTCAAGCTGGCCTTGAGCTCACTTTGTAGCCCAGGCTGGTCTCAAACTTGCAACGATCCTCTTGTCCCAGCCTCCCAAGTGCTGGGATTACAGGCGTGCACCCTGTACCACACCCAGCGGTGTGTTACCTCTTAAAAATAAAAATAAAGTACTAATTCTGCAAATAGTGTACTTCTCAAAGAAACCCTTCTTCACAAGAATAAAGATGAGTTGTATACATTCTTTGTAATGGTACTACACAGTGGTTTAAATATGTTTTGAGTATATCATAAATTGTTCTTTTTTAACATTCATTTTATTTTACATTCACTTAATTCTTTAATATGTGACAATATTTAAGTGTGAAATGCATTGTCTTTTAAGTTACTGAATTTTAGTCTACCAGGATTCTCTAAAGTCCCTTTCTACCAAAACAGGTCCTCACACTTATGAGGGTTTTTTTTAAAACTCTGTCCCTTTAAGTCTTTTTCTAAATGCATAAAAGAATTATAGAATTAAAATTCAAATACTACCCATTTAATTGAATTTTTACCAAACTTTTTAGAGCATGTGGAAGAATCACTAAAAAAATGTAAATAATGAAAGCAACAAAAGAACAAAATGCTTACAAGAGTAGATTAATTTTAATTGAGAAATATCAATTTTAATTATAATAATTGTTCAAGTTTCTTAAATCTCAGGATGAATTGGGTAATAGGAAATATGTCTACTCTGAAGCTTATTATTATACTCTGAAGCTTATTATTATTATAGTTCCAGTTGTCATTTGATTTCTGGGCTGTTAGTTTCTCAAAGATGTGTTCAAGGAAACAGTACAGCTGGTTGATTAAGCTAATATAGACAAGCCTAAAACTGTAATGTTCAACACTGCACACTAAAGTCAGCTATAGAAAAAGTGATGTTGGTACTCACCTCCCAAAGTTTCTGATTTAAGATGAGCTTGGGTAAAAAACAAACAAACAAAAAAACCCCAACTCTATCTGCAGCCAGAGTTCAACCACATGATTATATAACTCAACTGCTTGACTTTATGCTTTTCATACAATTATTTTTAACACATGAGTCTGTTTTCCAAATGGTTCCCTTGCCCTTCAACGTGGAAACTGTAATAGTTTATAATGTGTAAATACTGCTACCATAGTGAGCACTGATTTGGTGCAATGTCCTTAACATGAAAATGTCTGATCAAATGTATTGGCCTGAACATGTTACAGTGCATAACTTGATATAATACGAGAGTTGCTTTAGAAATTAGAGATTAGCCTTTGTCTTCTACCACAGTGAAGGTTAAAGCAACACCAGAAGTTCGTGCAATTCAGTTCATCATTAGTCATTTGCATGGCTGAATCATAGTCTGTGAAATATTTTGTTGATGTTGCAGTGACATTGATGACTTGCAGGGAATTGGACCTTCTCAACACTCCAGGTTCTAGAATAAATTCTACACACTGATAAGAATTCAACTTTTCTAATGAACATTGTTTATATTGAGAAAAGCATTTAGCAGTCCTTTTTGGATCATTTTCTTTATTAGTACAGGTTTGTAGTACATGTTTATATTCCTTGTTGGGAATTGGCACATGCACATAATGCATCTTAATTCCTTCTTTTTTTTTTTTTTTTTTTTGGTATCAGAGATCGAACTCACAACCTCATGCTTGTCAGGCAGGCGCTTATGCCGCTGAGCTAAATCCCCAGCCCTCTTAATTCCTTTTTTCATCTCTTTTTCCTTTCCTTCCTCTTCCCTCCATCCACTCTTACCACTTCACTTTGTGCTTAGGATCTTACCAGTTCCCTTTGTGCTTACTTAGATCTTACTCTGCTTATCCTCGTCAACTTCCTGTTTAATGAAAGTTGAATTCTAGATGATTCCTTTTTTCCCCCTTTATATCATGACTAATTATGGAAAAGGAAAATAAAAATAAAAACCTATTACTCTAATATGGTAACTAGGGAAAACATTATAGACCTTTTACACCCTTTCAAATAGCTATAAATATAAGGCATTTTAAGGTAAATGTTTTTTTTTCTAGAGAATTTAGTTTAATGTCTGTAAGTGGCCTTTCATATGTCTAAAATTAGAAATAAGTCAGCCTGCAGCTTAGCTATATACAAATTTCTTGAGAGAAATCATACAATGGTAAGTTTGAAAGAAGGATTAATTTTATTACCTATGTTTTAGCTCCCAATTACTATGATAGATTTTACTAATGTAAGGAAGATATGTTTTCAGTGATTCACAGGAGAGTTTATCATGCTTCAAAATACATTTCAATATTTATCATTGGTTATCCTTTCTAGTTCAATTATGGGTATGAATCACATTTTACAGACTAGGAAATTGTTAGGTTATATACTGAATAAATCTAAATAAAGTAGACTACTTTCTAGGATATTTGACAAAGATGGGACTTGGGGATTGGTTTAGCTTGCCCTTGGATTTGTGTGAAATGGCCAGATCTGTACCATGCAATGCTAG
The DNA here is from genome assembly GCA_004365215.1 of Cuniculus paca. Lineage (NCBI taxonomy): Eukaryota > Metazoa > Chordata > Mammalia > Rodentia > Cuniculidae > Cuniculus > Cuniculus paca. The sequence goes on from RJWT010011345.1 coordinate 4,982, forward strand.
TAATACATGGTATTGAGTGGTATTAAAATCAATCAAATTATCACCCATGATTGATTGTGATTAAATGCCTTTGGAAATAAGCATTTTAAGAGCCCAAGTCATTGCTACACTTAACCAGTATTCATGATTTTAAAGGACCTGCACCTGGAATGAATCCTTCCCAGCAAACTGAAACATTTACAGACAGCAAATGACCTCAGGTTTCTAACTCTTGCTGCAAAACATGTTCAAACAATCAGAACATCTTTGGTAGCCTTAAAAGAATCTCTTATTGCTCATAGTAATTATACTAGTGCTGCCAGAAATCCAATTTAATTGTACACTTTACCCATTTCTAAGATGAGTTGAATTCACAAGCTAGCCAAGTCTGTTCCTTGCAAATTGGGATGTCAATTGGGAGATGTGGGACTCTGAAACTTGCAGTGCGGCCATTGTGAATGGAAGCCCTTGTCTTCCCAAGGTCTGAGAAGACTAACTTTCCCCTGCTAGACAACCCTGCAATGACCTTAGCTAAGCCAGGGTGCTTGTCCTGCAAGGGGATGTCCATTCCACTCAGGACTTACCCCAACTATTCTTTGTTGTTCTTAGACTCATTACTAAGATCGTGTCTTTGTATGCTATGTGAGTACAAGTACAGAGTCTTAGCCAGGAGGAGATAGTATGTAAGCCAAGAGATTTGAAATTTTTACTAATTATATGACACAAATCTTGGGAATACATAACAGAATGAATTATAAGGATATTGAGAGGATATCACATAACATCCTTTTGAGTTACATTTATTGATATGGGTGCATTTACTAGTGATTTTGAATTTAATGAAGTAGCTTGTCCAGCTGGAAGACACTTTACCATTCTTCTTGTTTGACTGAAAGTTAGATTCTTTGGTGGCTTATATATAAAGAGGGAAAGGCTACAGAATGTCTTTGGAATAGTAGAAACCCATGGTTTATAGGGATAGGAGAATTTGAGAGTGTTTATTATGCACAACAAATGTAGCTTTTCCCTAACTCCATCTTTTGAGACCGTCCAGGGGAGACTCATGTTATGGAGCCCTTAGTGAAAAGAGGACCTGCATTCTTGAACAGCTCTGAGATGACTGTTCTCTTTAATCCAAATGGCAGCACTTAATACCCAAAAACAGCTTGGGCACATTTATTGTAATAGACAGCAGAGACACAGTGGTAATGATAATGTTTTGCCCTTTAGGGATATCTGATGAAAGGCAATCCTTCCAGTGGACAGGATTTCAAGTTGTACATTTGGCTGTTCATTTTTTTGTTTTTTCCGGTTTGAGAGATGGGTATAAGTATACCGTTTTAGTTTATTAGGGTTTCCACAGCAAAGTACTACAGACCAGAAGGACTAAAGAACATAGATTTCTTTTTTCATAGTCCCTGAGATTACAAGTCCAAAATCAAGATGTCAGTAGTGTTGGCTTCTTCTATCTTCTTCCTATGCCTTCAGATGACCTTTCCTGTGTCTGTGTCTTAATCTCTTCTCTAAAGTCAGCAACGATACTGCACTACAGCCTACCCATACCACCCAATTTTATCCTAATTGCCTTTTAAAAAACCGTATCTCCTAATGCAGTTATATTGTGAACTACTAGGGATTAGGACTTTGACCATGTGAACATTGAAAGGACACAACCAAGGTTGTAATATCTGTATTGATTTGTGAGAAGTTGGTCATGGTTTGATCAGATGATGAGAGACTTAGAATGAACTGGGAGCGGAATATTTAGACAAGGAAGTCTAAGGGAGAGGTGTTACAGATACATCTTTCAGAATAGCCACGGGGTATGAAGATATTTATATCTCACATGAATGTTCATGAAAAATCATTCACTGCAGAGAACACTCAGTAAATTAAGTGGGTAAAATTTACATGTTTGTTGCATGGGTATGTGTTTTCTTCACTAGTTACCTTGGTACTGACTAGTCAAAAGTGACCTCAGAGGCAGGAATACAAGAGACTGATCTGGTTACCAGTACTAAGTATCTGAGAAGAACCAGCAGCCTAGTGCTGTGACCTGTATTTCGCTCATTCTGACAGGTGAGTGAAAGACTGACTGCCTCCATCAAGGAAGGGGGGAGACTTTGTCTTTGATGAAATGAGGATTATGTTCTGCACGTAGGTTTACTTTCTCTGCCGGCACCAGCATTCTTGGTCTTAGAGATGTCATCATGATATTCAGGGTCACAGTATTTTGTATACAAACTTGTTCACATGATATGCATTGTTTTCTTTTGGCCTGGCTTCTTTCAGCATAATCAACTTGTAATTCACTCGTATGGTTGATTATATCCAAAGACATTGGAAAGAACTTACCTTTTCCAAGTCCCAACTATGGTGGTAGACTTATTAGACCTTTTTATTCCTAAGTAGTGTTACAGAGTATGACTATACCACTTACTCATTTATTGACGGAGGTTCTGATTACTCCCTGGTTGGATAAAGTTTGCATGAAAATTTTTGTTTGGATCTTTGTATGGACATATGCTTTCATTTCCTCCTGGCTAATTCTTTAGGAGTGGAATGGGTGGATTATATGTATTATATTTGACTTTTTAAGAAATAGCCAAATAGAGTTTTTGAAGTTGTACTATTACTTGATATTTAAGAACTGTATGTCCACTATCCTTGCAAACTTAATATGGCCAGTATTTTCAATTTTAGATACTGTGATAGGTGTGTGGTGGTATCTCATTGTGATTTTAATTTCCCTAATGATTGATAAAATTGCCACCACAATCATGATCATGAATATACCCATCACTCTAGAAAATTTCATCTTCATGTGTTTGCTCATGTATCTTCTTTGGCAAAGTGATTGTTCAAATCTTTTGCTCAGTTAAAAAAATTGGGTTGGTACTTTTATTATTGATTATGAATTACATATTCTAACTTCAAGTCCTGTATCAGAAATTTGAGTTGCAAACATTTTCTCTTCAGGTCTGTGGACTTTGTGTTCATTCTTTTAACCGTGTCATTTGAAAAGTAGAATCTAACTTTATGATATTCAGGTTATCTGTGTTTTATTTGATGGGTGATATTTTTCTATTTAAGAAATATTTTCCTATCACCATGTCATGCATAGTTATTCCTAGAATTTTTATATTTGTAAACTTTACTCTTAGGTCTATCTATGATTCATTTTACTTTAGTTGAATTTAGTTTTGTTTTACTTTTTTTTTTTTTTTTGTACTGGGACTCAAACTCGTGCTTGCCAGGCAGACTCTTATGCTGCTGAGCTAAATCCCTGGCCCTTTGTTTTACTTTTTTAAAGTACTGAGGATTGAACTCAGAGCTATATCCCTGCCCTTCCCCCACCTTTTATTTTGAACAGGATCTTGCCAAGTCCTGAGTTGCCCAGGTTGGGATAAAACTTACAATCTTTTTGCCTCAGCCTCCCAGAGTTCTGGAATTACAAGCACATGCCAATATGACTGCTTTCATTTTAGAATCTGTTTGTGGTCTGAGGTATTTGTCGAGGTTTATGTTTTTGTGCATGGAAACCCAGTAATTCCAGCACATTCGTTGATCGTTTACAGTTCTTCATATTAACTTTTCTGAATAACTCATGCAATTTCTGTTTTCTGACTAGATTCTGACACATACAACCCATTTCTTGAATTGTAACCTGGATTTCTAAAATATTCTAACCAATTTCTTGAATTGTGACCTGGATTTCTAAAATATTTTAACCAATATTTCTTCCCAGAAATTCTCAGCCTATTGCATAGATAGTGACCTAATGGGATCCTAAAGATAAATACACTCGTAATAAAACCCATTTTGTTGTAAATATTTTTTAATGTTCTATTTACCCAATACCTAATGATAAAATATTTTAGAGGAAAACAAATGGCTTCCTCAGTCAATGCTCCTACTTATTAATATTAGATTCTAAGTACACCCAAGGGTTTGAATTGTTGTATTATATTAAATGTTAATGCTTAAAAATTAAAAATAACTGACTATCAATTTGTTTTTCTTATACATAGTTCCAGGTTTGTCAGATGAGTTGATGGATAATTTGGGTTGGATGAAATAAGCCAACCAATCAAACAACCAACCAATAAACAAAATCAAAATAATATAATCAGTAAAATAATGGCAATCTAAAATAAATGGTTTATACTTTCCTAGAGACTTATCACTTTTTATTGTATTGCTTTTCAACCTTTCTTTGAAGGACCAGGGATTTCACCAGCGGCCTAATCGCCTGCCTGGCAAGTGCGAGGTCGTGAGTTCGATCCCTGGTGCTGCAAAACAAAACAAAGCAACCTTTCTTTGACTGTAATATAGATAGGATACATGATAAAATTGAAAGCATAAAGATTTTGGAACACTTACCGCTCTCTAGATTCTTGTCATTAGAGTTTTGACCCTTAGGCAAGATTCTTATTTTAGTGTCTTGGTAGAAACAGAAAGTGGAGATCATAAAGCATAGAGTTTGTTCTTCTAAACTAACTACAAGTCTGCATTCTCTTTCACAATAATCCCATGTTGGAGACATGTTTGGACTTAATGAGGATCTTCTTAGTTACGATCTGGTCTATTATTTAATAAGCAAGACTAGTCTAAGCTAATGGCTGGAAAATGCACATATTCTAAAAGTGGTCCCTAAATTTTGAACATATATAAAATAACCAATTGGGCTATTTCTTCTGCAATGCAAATAAGCCTTTATGTGCTGTTGTACAATAAGGAAGGGGAAAGGTTATAATATTCATAGACGTTCTAATGAGGACTGAAAGAGGCAGAATACATTTACAATACTGAGAGTGAATCCTGTACCAATTTTTAGACCAAAGAATAAAGGAGGGGTTGGTTGATAAACTACTCAGAAATAGAAACTGTGTTAAAGGTGATGTTTGGGCTCTTAGGCTTTCTTCAGGCCATAATATAGAAAACTAACATTTTTATGTTTCTTCTGCCCAAGGAAGGCCTCAAAAACACAATGTTGCCTTTAACCTTATTCTGCATTCCACAGAGTATTTTAAAAACTAGAAAAGTATTGCTGGGGCAAAAATGATTTGGGCTCTGAAAGATCAGAAGAAAGCTTTTTTTTTTAAATAAGCGGACACGGCGACCCTCACCCACGGAGTTATTCTGAATTTGGTATTCTAGTTGGAGACTTTTGTAGTAAATAACACTGAGCTGCAGTTCACTGTGTTTTTGGAGCTGTGTATTACTTTCTTTTGGATTGCTTTGCTTGTTACTTTACCTAATTTTCTATAATAGTTTTACTCATATTTTAGTTTTAAACTAAGTATTGAGTTGTAAAATGATTTTAATTTAGGCACCTGAATTGTTCAATACACTTTATGACTATGTATCATTTGATGACAGCTCGGACCTATTATTAAATTGCATGAAGATATTTTCTAGAAATTATTAAAATGAATGGTATTATTTTAAACAGTAACAACAGTTTAAAAAAATAAAAATGACAGAAATCAAAGTATTAACTTCAAAAACTTTTCTTTCCTGTCTTTTTCTTTTTCTTTTTTTGTTTTTTTTGGCGGCAGGTTCTCGCTACGGGCTTCAGGGTGGCCTCGATCTCACTCTGTAGCCCAGGCTGGCCTCGAACTTGTGGCAATGCCCCTGCCTCAGTCTCTCAAGTGCTGGGATGACAGGCATGTGCTGCCATGCCCAGCTGCAGGTTACTCTTTGTATCTTTTTATTTGTCTAGTGGGCAGAGAAACATGCTCTGAACCAAACGTTCATTTTCATTGGATGTTGACCAGTGCATGTAATATTCACTGAAGACACAGGACTAAAAATCTAGTGTGCAGCCATGGTGATCAGCTGTGCTGACCACTTGTCAACATCTACAAAGTGGAACAAGCATTCACCATGCATAGCGTAAAGAAAGAGAGCCACAAAAAGGAGAAACACTGTTGATCACCAGAAGCTGATACTGACCTGGGTTTTCTGCATACTATCTCATTTAACCCTCACAATACCCTGAGGGGAATAAAGCAGTGCCTCTATCCTTTTATGTAGCTAGAAAGTGCTTCCAGCAGGCACCACTGTGTTTACTCCCAAAGCCCTTTTTTTTCCTACTACACACAGAGCTGCCTCTTAAATATATTCCGTATATTTGTTTTTTAATTTGGTGAAAGGCACAAGCTTCATAACCAAATAGTATTTCATCAGATACTGCGAAATACATTAATATGCAAGGAAAGTTGTATATCTTTAGTATTATGTTTGGTATGTTCTATAAAAACATAGATTTCTTACTGTTTGCTTGCTTGCTTTCTTTCTTTCTTTCTTTCTTTCTTTCTTTCTTTCTCTTTCTTTCTTTCTTTCTCTCGTGTACTGGGTATTAAACACAGGGCGTCTCAAACACTAGGCAAGTACTCTATACTGAGCTACAACTCTAGCCTTGACTGTGTTTCTTAGATTGTCAGTATTAGATGTTTCAAAAAATTCACATTTTTCAAGTTAATATCTATTTTTTGTTTCTTTTTATTCTTTGCATTTTATTTTATGGGAATGATCCTCAATTTATCATATTTTTTTTTCTGGGAGAAAATGGAGCTTAGATAACTTAGTAAAATAACAAGAAGTTCTTCTAAAATAAGGAAATCAACCATTCAGCCTGGTGCTTGTAATCCTAGTTACAGGATTACAGGGAAGTTGAGGCAAGAAGATCATAAATTTGAGGCCAGCCTGGGCAACTTAGTGATGACTTGTCTCAAAATAGGATGAAAAGGGCTGGGGATGTAGCTCAGTGACAGAGCAATCACCTAGCATGTGTGAGGTCCTGGGTTTGACCCCCAATACTTAAACAAAAAGAAGGAAGAAATTATTTATAAAACAAATGGTCTATATATATATTGGTGACAGTTATGTTTTCTTTTAATTTTTAATTTCTCTTTGGTATTTAGCAAAATTCTCTTTGAAATGCCAAAGAAATTCTCATATTTTATGTTCTGTTCACTAATAATAAGCTAAGCCATGGAAGATATACTCAAATTCAAGTAAAATTTTCAAATGGATTGTGATACATTCTTACGCTGTTTATAACTATCTTAGTTTCTACAGAGCTGTATAAATTCCAGAAATTTTTTTTTAATTTCAAAGGTTTTGACACAATTGCAGCAGCACATATATGAGGCGTAAGGAGTTCAGCTGTAGGTGATTCACTGATCAAATCCACCTGAGGTTGCCAAATACTTTCCTCCTCCTCCGGTTCAGAGCACTTGCTGGGAGTCATTATTTCAAACCAGCTGCAGGACACTAAAATGTGTGGTCTACAAAGTCAGCCTCTGTGACCTTTTTGAGAACATTTGTGCAGTGGTCGCCTTGGAAAACAGCAGGAAAGGACCTAGGTGAAGAGACATTTTCAGGAAAGTCTGGTGAGCAGATCATAGATATATAGCTGTCCCTTGATATCTTTGGGGTATTAGTTCCAGGATGCCCTGTGTATTCTAAATCCTTACCTAAAATGGAGTGTTAACTGTAATGACCCCCCCACATCCTCCTCTATACTTAAATCATCTAAAGAGTGCATCTAACGCCATATAAATACTATGTAAATGCATGATATTCTTATTACTTAAGAAACAATAACAAAGTCTACATATTCAAAATAGATGCAATTGTTTTCTCAAATCTTTTCTATCTGCAGTTGGCTAAATCCACAGATGTGGAACGAATGGATAGGAAGAGTTGACTGTGTTTTTAATTCACTAGGTCAATTAGGTGAGCAACACAAAGGATAAGTCAGAACTCATCATCTGTTCTCTTCATTCTAGCGCAGACACTACTTGGAATAGTTGTGCCCAATCTCCTTTGAATTACAGCACTTTGAGGTCACGTCCCATGGCTAACTGAAGATTATGTTGTTCTTTTCCTTCTTAGAATGAACCGAATTTTGTTTTGGAGGTGTAAGGGTGTCCATAATACCAACTAACTCTGAGACATTCAGAAGAGTTCAAACTGAGCAGTAAAGATGAGTGAGTGGTTCAGGGCTACACTGACAAGATTGCAATGAACTGTTCCTTGGTGATAAATTAGGACATGATGATCTGAATGTGTTCATGATTCAGTGGGTCACAAGAATGTATTAAAAGTTAAAAACAAAAGGTGTAATCATCTTTTGCAATAGTCTTCCTCATGACCAATGCTAAAGTGAGTGCTGCAGTATTTGCAGAATAAAAAATGTATCTGTTAGTATGTGCAAATGCTTTTTCAATTACAAGAAAATCGTTTTTTATTAAAGTAAGGCTATTTTAAAATCCTTTGGTACTAAATTTTGTATTGGTAACTGGGTGTGGTGGATCATGTCTGTAATCCCAGCACTCAGGAGACTGAGGCAGGAGGATTGTTGCAAATTAGAGACCAGCCTGGGCTACAAAGTAGCTCAAGTCCAGCTTGAACTGCATAGTGAGACCCTATATCAAAAAGACAAAAAGAAATATTAAATAAATAGATAAACTTAGTATCTGTTCTATGAAATTAGTTTATTTCTTCCATACTGGGCATTTGAGGCAGGAGTTAGAATTCTATTAGGCAGTAAAGACAGGAGCTCTAAAATGGAGTTGGGAAGCCCAGAATGGAGTCTGCTGAGTCACTACCCTCCAGGGATCTTATAAAACATCTTCCAGGTGTTCCACAGCTGTCTGGGGCCTCCCCAGAACATGATCAGAGAGACCTTGGCTTCAAGGTGCATGGACGCTGCATGGGCACTGTGCAGATGGACCCTGAGAAGTATGTAGTTTCCCACAGGGTAGAGATCACACTGCTTATGCAACAGCCCGAGCTCCCTTCTGTGCCCCTTTAGCACCCCTAGATGAAGAGTCTTCATGGGTCTCCTCCTCAAGACCCCCTTCTGGCTAGCAGGAGCTCTACTTCCTTGCCTTCACATTTTTCACTTCCTTGTCTTTATATCTTTTACATAAAGTTTCTGGCAGCACCCCCGCCCCCATCCATGACTTCATTTTTCCATGAAGATCCAACCTCAACATTCTGGTAACAGATCAAACCCAGGACCTTGGCAATGAACTACATTCTAACCCTTCAACTTTTGTTTGTTTTTTATTTTTAACTTCGAGACAGGGTCTTGCTAAGTTACTAAATGGTCCAGGCTGCATTCAAACTTGAAATCCTCCTGCTAGAGTGCTGAGATTACTGGCCTTAGCTACCATGTCTCATATGAAATTAGTTTTTTGACAAACACTTACTTACCTTCAGTCATTCCTTTGGCTACTGAAAATTTTGTAACTTGGTAAAAGAAGTGTTAGCATGTGGTATTTTTGAAACATCTTGTCTCATTTATTTCCAAGTTGTCTTTCTTCTTTGGAAGGAAGAATTAACTTAGAAATATAGACTGCTAGAGTCAGACTAGATTCTTTTCTGACTTAACATCATCATTTAGTCTAAATTGAGCTATTAAGTTTCCCATCTATATTTAATGTTTTTTTTCCTGTAGAGACAATTTTAGACATTTGTAACTTGACGTTTTTGTTTTTATTTTTAAATAGAGATTTCTCTATTTTTCTTCATCTCATTAAGTAAAATAAGATTCATAATCATTAAGTCCAATGTATCTTCTGTGAACAAAAACAACAAGTAATGCAGAGGCACTGACAAATATCTCTTCCTCAAGATATTGACCCAGGTCCCCCAACCCGGTCTTCAGCAACCCTGTGAAACTGGAAGACGGGTGGGAGTCGGACTAAGAATATTTTACTTCAAGAGCAAATTAAGAAGGTCGAAACAGGAAAGCAATGCTCAGAGGTATTGGTGAAAGCTTTTGCATGAAGAAGCAGCAAGTAAAAAAAAATATGAAATGCATAAAAACTCTGCACAGCAGTTTTAGAGCTTTGATAAAATATAAAATGTCTTTAACCCCTTTGCTGTTCTTGCAAACGCCTGCAATTCAAGAATTTTATTATTCTGGGGCTAACGTATTTTAAACCTCAATAACTGAATGTTTCCTTTGGGAAACCTTCAGGCAAACTATATATTGATTTTCTCTGGATGCACTGTATTTTTCATTAGTACCAAGGTTTGGTGGATATCTAATCATTTGTTCACCAAATTCCTCTGAAAATTAAAATGGACTACTCTGTTTTGGTTATGGAGCCTTCAGAGCACGGGCATTCATTTTGGTCTATTAGGCCCCACTGGGATAACTATTTTGACATTCTTCTTGGCCAGGGTATGTGCTGCCAAATCACCTCTTTAGCTCGGTGCGCCCTTACCGCTAAATACCGTTCTTATCTTCCACTTGCGTCTCACGGCACTTTGACACAGCCAAGAGCAGAATGCTTTTCTGATTTTACTTTTTAAGCTATAAAGTTATAGATTTGCTTGTATGGTACAAATATGGGTACAAATCAGGTAAGATCTTCTCTGATTAAGCTTTCATTTGGATTATCCAGGAAACATAGTTATTGTGAAAAATAAATCATATCGATGTTGTTTAATATTCATCGTCTTTGGTTGGCAGAAAGCTGCTCTGTGTTGTAGATGATGTGGATCTTCCAGTTGCAAGCAGGGTAATTTTGGTGTGCATTCTGGTCTCGCCCTTTATGAGCCACTTCGTTTGCCTGACAGTGGGGAGCTCTTTTTTTCTCCCCAAGGCTGGTCTCGTGAAGCCAAGTGTCCATGCGAGAGGGAAGCTACACGTCCCGAGGGAAGCTCACAACTTGCTTTCCTTTGTAATTCTTACCCAGCAGAGTTTTGATTCTACCTGCCACCCCAAGCCCCAGCAAAGACACATGGTTTGAAGTGGAGCTTGGTATCTTTTTTGGGCATGCATTTAAATCATACAACTTGCCAGTGGGTGAGTCAACAAGCCCTCTGCATTCTCACGTCCACATGGACTTGCTGTGCTTATTTCATTCTGATGACAACCTTCTGAAGTAGGGGCATGGTAGTGTGCCAGTGTTAGAAATGAGGAATTATGTGAAAATATAAGCCAAGGTCTGATTTTTACTTTAGTGGTGATTCTGGAGGAGTTTGGATGTGTACTGTGGAAATGTTAAGCATGGGAAATGGGAATAACTGAAGGAAGCAAAGAAGGAAAACCAATGCACACATGCACATGCTATTTCATATTTACTGCTTGCATCCTTAAATGTTCTATATGATTTCCATGAGGAAGGCACTGTTCCAGGCACAGAGAATTCAAAGGTGAACTACAAAGCAAATGCTCTTGATATTACAGAATTGACATCTAACCAAGAGGGAAGAAGAGACAGTCAATACAAAAGGAACTAAATAAATGAACGAGATGATTTTAGGAAACCAAGAAAGGCTTTGAAGTTAGTAAGGCAAGGTGATGTAAACAGAAGGACAAGAAGAAGTAGAGTTGAGAAGAGTTACTTTAAATTGGTTGATAATTTTGCGAAGGAAGTGACATTTGTGTTTGACCCTGAATGGCACGGAGGTGGTAGTCATGGAGATCTGAAATGATGGAAAACAAGTGAAATGGCCCCATGGGGTTCATGGGTTTGGTGGGTGCAGGGTACAACAGAGACATGTGTGGTAGAAAACAGAAAGTAACGCAGCAATGTCCGTTATACGACATGGGGTTCTTTACCCCAGATTAGCCAAATTCATAATTTGACTGTAAGAATATAATTTCCAGGTTCAGAATTTAATTCTTAGGTCCAGATGAATAGAAGATTTTGAAATATAAGATTTTGGATCAAATAGCTTTTCTGAATGATTCATGTAAAAGAAGGTATAAAATTCAACTTATAGTAGCAGGAAAAGAATAAAACAGTTGTTTTTAGAAAGCATCTCCTTATATCACCGAGGTTGGCCTTGAGCTGAAGATCCTCCTTCAGCCTCTCCAATCCCAGGATTGCAGGCATGTGCCACCACCCCAGAGGGGATGCATTTAATGAAGAAGTATTTCTATGGATCCGATTCTGAATTAGGTAGAAGTAGATGTATGAATAAGAATGATTGTACCATAAAAAAGATCTCTGACAGATAAGATGCAGGTTAAAATTATTATCTATATGATGTATGAAATGTCAACTAATCGTACTAATTATATCTTAAACTGGATTAGATGTATCTTTAGTCATGTCTGCAATTTCTCCTCTAATATCCACTGTATTTGATTAAAATACATTTACATAAGGTAAATTATACAGATCAGGTGCTTACTAATGCTTTATTTATTAGTGACACCTATCAATTTCAATGCATATATTTATATCAATTACTACACTAATACCTTGTGACAGAATAAGGTATAAATGCAAAATATTTAGTCCACATCTTCAAACTTTTTCCACATGGCTTTGAAGTTTACAGTGTATACATCTTATTTTCTAAACATGATTGAAATTATTCTACTCTAAAATCTTCTCTGAATTTCTAAAATGAATTTGTTTTAGGACAAATGTAGGTTGACAAATCACTAGATCTTATTTTTCTTCTTTTTTTATTACTTAAAAAGATTACAAAAAAAGTGATACATACTCATTATAAGGAAAAATTATAGAATGTAAAAAAATCAAAATCCTCATTCTCTGCTCCTCCACTCTCTAATCTCAAGCCCACTGGCAGTGATAAATATTTTGGTGAATTTCTTTCTTTCTTTTTTTTTTTTTTTGGTGGCACCAGGGATAGAACTCACGACCTCATGCTTTCCAGGCAGGCACTTAGGCCACTGAGCTAAACCCCCAACCCTCGTCTTTTTTGAGGCAGTGTCTTGCTATGCCGTTCAGGCTGGCTTTGAGCTCACTTTGTAGCCCAGGCTGGTGTCGAATTTGCAACGATTCTCCTGTCTCAGCCTCCGGAGTGCTGGGATTACAGACGTGTGCTGCCAGGCCTGGCTTGGTGAATTTCTTGCAGATATTTTTCTGCACCTTTCTCTCTCCTTTCCTACAGACGAGATTTGTTTGATTTTCTGTTTATGTGAATAAATCATACTCTACATGTTCTGTGATTTGTTTAGCAGCCCATCATTATTATATTTTCAAGATAATGCATGTAGATTTATACATTCTTTTAGGATGACATAGGATTCCATAGAATTTCTGCATCATAATTTATTATTATTATTACATATAAAAATAATTTGAATATTCAACATTCAAACAAGAATGGAGAATACATTAGTGAAAATGATAGACATTTGAATCCATTGCACCCTATTCTTTCATAAATTTAGCAAGTTCCTTAGTAATGGAAATATACATTATTTCTATTTTGTCACTGTTCAAAACAGTGCTGAAATGGAAAACAATTTTTCGCCTCTAATTTTATGCACTTGTGTAGACTAATTGTGAGAGATCAATGTCTAAAGTGGAATTGTGGGACTGAGGCTGTGTAGATTTGAAAAATTGAGAGGACTAGCAAAATTGCCTTCCAAATTAGTTGCAGTTGTACTTTCATCAATAAGAGATGATATGAACTTTCTTTCTTGAATGTAGTCCAATTGAATAAGGGGAATGAAAAATAGGATTGTAACACGAAAGCACAATATTTAGAAAATCAAATTAAAACTTTAAAACTGCATTGTCAAATTCACAACGCATAAACTACTTATTATCTCTCTCTTATACCTCAAGTTGGTATCTGTCCACCTCTATGTTCAGATTGTCTTTATAAAGATAGAAACACTTTTGCAAAGAGAAAAGAAACTTGATTCCACAGGTTTGCTCCCTATGGTTTGTTTGTACTTACACATTGTTTGCACCTATTATTGTACATGCAGCATTTATTGATTTCTGATGTGTGCACAGTATTGTTACATATTGTGGAATTCAACAGTAAATGCTCCCCACAATTCAAGGAGTTTACAGTTTAATCAAAGGATAGGCTTTGGTCTCTATTCTAATTGGAAAGTAGTTATGTGTTCTTCACACTTTTGTAGGACTGTAAGTTCTAAAGTTTGTCAAACCAAGAGCTTAGTACTAAAGCAAACTGTTTCTTGTTCCTATATCAAACTTTCTCTCCTGTAGAAGCCTTCTATTGAAACAATTAAGAAGCAAGAAATTGCTGGGCATAGTGGCGCACACCTATAATCTCAGCACTCTGGGAAGCTGAGGCAGGAGATTCTCAAATTCAAGCCCAGCTTGTGGCAATTTAGTGACGTAGCAAGACCTGGTATCAAAGTAAAAAAATAAACAAAGGGCTGGGGATATAGCTCAGTGAAAAGGCCCCAGACTTGACCCCCACTAGCATATGCACAGACAAGAATTGGGATGCAGTAAAGGAGAAGGAAGAGGAGGAGAAGGAGGAGGGAGAGGAAGATGGAGCTTTTCGTTGCTTTCAGGGTGGTCAGAGAGCCAGAGCAAGAGAGGCTATCCACAGCAACATCTTACGGATTTCTCATACTTTCAGCAAAACTGCAAGGAAGTGTGGGAATGGAGACTATGCCTTACGGTGAATTATCAAATGGATGATTGAATGAATAGCTGTGATATTTGGAAATTATGATTTGTACCATCTCCTTGTTGAAACAGGTGGCTTCATCCTCATTTGCTTATATAAATTTTATGAGGGTTGTTTTCAAAATGTAAAGAGAACCAAAACAAAAAGCAAGTCTCCAAAACTGTTACTCTTTAGAAAACCTTGAGTCCCTGCACTACTCCAGTAGTAGGTAGACTCACTGGCCTCACAGCCAGAGGATACACTTATAGGAAGGAAATATGCTTCCATGAGTCCTGATGGTTTTTTTGTGATAATATCATTATTTGCTAACTGATAAAGAGAATAATGTGAAACTAAATCTTGGAGTAACTCAGACTTTCTCTAGAAACTGCAATCTCATAGATCTGTCCCGTGAGCGTCATGCTCAATATAAATTCACACACTTAGCAACCCAATCACACTGCTTTTCTCGTTTTGACTCTGTGCCCTCAAATTAAACCATTAAACTGCTCATATGGAGCCATTTGAGACATAATATTTATTTAGTGACTGAAAGAATGGATAAATTCTTAGGCTAGCTTGTATATTAATTTTACTGAAAACAAGACTACATATTTTAAGACTTTCAAATCAGAAATTATAAAAATTAAATTTTCTTTATTAAGGTGGTTTAGTTCCATTGTAAACCAGAAATACAATGCCCTCTTTTATTCCCTGGTAATATAAATTCACCTCAAATTAGCCCTCATTTTTATTATTTTTCTATGCTAACAACAGTACACAAGGTGTTTGGCTCTTTATTTCTTCCAAGATACTGGACCATATCTGATCATCTGAGATAGGAAATCTGCTGATCTGCTGTAAACAAGCACGCTTTTTCCCTAGAGAGGATGTGATGTCTCCACAGCAGCCGTGCTGCAGTACAGAGGGTCAGAATCACCTGGGCTGCTTATTAAGAATTCAGATTGCTGGGCCTCTTCCTCTATGATTCTGACTCAGCAGGTCAGAAGTGGGATTTGGGAATCTTTATTTTTCTCAGTCACCTTTGGCAATCCCACTGCAAGGGATCAGGCTGAAGCTTCCACTTCAAGAACACTGCTAGAGGCCAAAACCTAGATTCAGTGAAATATTTGTGGTAAAACACAAAAGTTTTCTTTCTTTTCTGCCCTCTTTTCATTTTTCTTTCTTTCTTTTTTTTTCTTTGCTACCTCAAACTTTGTATCTCAATTCCCCCAATGGTTTGCCCTCAAATCAGCCAAGCAATACATCTGGCATCCTCCTAGCAGTCTGTATTTTTTCCCATGGAAAGTACTACTGTATCATATTTTCTGCTAGGAAAGTTTATTCAGAAACAATGTGTAGTTGCAGATTGTTTTTCTTCAGAAGTGTTTTCTCCTTTAATTTTTTTTAACCTTCATAAAAAGATGATAAGAAATTTATTACCCTGTCAATGACCCTGTTTTGTAAAGAGCTAGTTTTCAGAATGAGCGATTTTTCAGCACCATGACACTGTTACGATATTAAGGGCTTTCTGCTTTCATGGTCACGCTGTCTTATCCTTTCTCTTGGTGTCTTTGGAGAGTTGTACTTTTTTTCCCCTGAGTACTACAGACTGAACCCAGGGTCTTCACACTGAGCTACATGTCTAGCTGTTTTACATTTTTTTTTTTGAGACAGGCCCTTGCAAAGTCACTAATTTGGCCAGGTTGAGTATGAATTTTCGGTCTTTCTGCCTCAGCCTCCCAGAGTGCCAAGATTGCAGGTGTGCGCCACTGGGCTGACTGTCTTAGTCACTTCCTCCTCACTGAGACACAATAAACCAACACTCACAATTTCAAAGAGGAGAGGTTTACTTTGGCTTGAGCTTTAGTCCATAGGTGGCTGGCTCTAAGGCAGAGTGGTGTGGCAGAGAGCTGTACCGGAGAACTGCTGCTCATGGTGGGCAGACAAGAGTAAGGGGGTGGGGAGAGAGAGACAGAGGAGAGAGAGTTAAGGGAAGAGGCGCAAAGGGAGACAAAGCCTTCTGGGCCACACCCCAGTGACTCCTCTCCTGATTGTAACCCATCTGCTAACAGGAAGCACCACGTATGAGTACACGAGACTCAGGGACACCTGGATATAAACTATAACCCTGGCCCTGTTTCCTCTTTAGTCTGTGTATGATTTTGAAAATTAAGCATTGACTTTTCATTGTACAAATACTAATTCATTGTTCGTGAAGTATCAGGTACTATCCTAGGCCCTCAGGACTTTTTGCTCTTGTCCTTATGAGGCTTTTGATTTAAATGATGGCCTGAAATGATTGGCAGTCTTAGACAATGACTTTGGTTGCTAATGTGAACTTGAAGATGAAAAAATCATTAGTAGAACATGATTGCAGAGGAGTTTTAGAGCTGGAATTGTCTTTAGAGATGATTTATTTTAGTCTTATTTCAAAATGGAAGACAAAACTGATATTAAAGTAGATGTGATTTATATCTAGATGTTCCCCCAAGAACCCCATGCACTCATGGGTGAAGTTTTTGGAAGAGGATTGAATCATGTAGCTAAAAATGATGTTAGGAGGTCAGAGCTGGTTGGGAGAGGTGGGTCCCTGGGGCTGTGATCTGGTAGGGTATAACCCCCCCCCATGCCTCCACCCTTCACTCTGCTTCCTATTCTGCATTGGTAGCTTTTTGTCTTTCTCTATATAAAAGTGCCATGCCATTTCCTTCTTACCTTCATAGTTTCCAATAAGAAATCCTTTGTCATTCTAATGGTTTTCCAACATCTGTGTGTACTCAGTGACGGCTTGTTTTATAGCCTTTCCTCATTCAAGTTTGATTGTCGTGGTTTTTGCCAGAATAAGTAATCTCATATTGTATACTTAAAATTATGAGCACTATGTATGAGATTTTAGTTCCTGCTTAAATCTCATATGAATATTTTAACAAGGCACATCCTAGCCTAACTTTGTGGGCTGTAGTTTAAACATCAGTTTTATTTTTATTTTTTGCAGAACCAGGGATTGAACTTGTGACCTCACGCTTGCCAGGTAGGCACTTAGGCCACTAAGCTAAATCCCCAGTCATCAATTTTATCTTCAAAGTCCTTATAGGGTTATTTTCACCCTCCCGACTTCTGTGCTTTCCAGAGCCTAAGCTAATTCTAAAAATAAAGTTTTCTGAACCTGCTTAAATTTCAAAGTGTTTCCTGTGAGGTCTTCTCGGGATATCTGTAGTGCCTTCCTTCAGTTAGAAGGAGAATGTTGTCTCATTATATGGGACAGACAGGCCCTGGAGCACTAAGGACAGTCTCTAGTTGTTAGCATCTGGTGAGGAGGGGAAGACACATGGCTGTGTGGCTTTTCCCGTATTGTGTCATCTGGAATAATGCAGGTATGGTCAAAGAGTTTCTGTGGTGCTGAGTTTCCCTTTCCTCTGTGCTTTGGCTGAGGAGAGTGAAAATGTTGTGGGACATTGTGTGTGTGTGTGTGTGTGTGTGTGTGGCTGTGTTTGTGTTTATTGATGTTTTTGGTTGTTTTCCTCTTCAGACCTCAGGCTCTGAACAAACCTAAAAGATTCACAGTTGGTCCTGGTTCTTCAAGTCCTGAGGGCTTTAACCTGTCTGCTTTTCAGGATTCAGCTTTTTCTTCTTTCACTTGTTTGATAAATTTTGTTCAGAGTTTTTCAGTTAATAATAGGAAAAATAGGGTGGGTAGAATATGTTTATGCCACCTTTCCCAGGATGAAACTTAAAATGTTGGATTCTATTCTATGTGCGATGCAACTGTGGAGTTGAGTGAGGATGAGACAGCGTGTAAGTTACTATTAGAAATATCATGCTAGCTGTTGTGTACAGAACAGATAGTAGAGGGACAATAAAACCAAAGAAGCCAGTTAGGAGACTGATAAAATGGTTCACGTGGAGGGGATTGTGGATGGGCTGGAGGAGAATTGTGGACATGGACAAATGTGAGAAGTTGAGAGAATCTTGACAGAATTTGGTAAGAAAAAAAGCAATTATAGTTTTTCCAAGTTTTCTGACAAAAAAAA
>RJWT010011346.1:0-23380 GCA_004365215.1 Cuniculus paca
GGGGAGGTTATGTATCTTTCCCAGGGACATAAATTGGAAGTAGGAAAGCCAGGATTTAAATGGATCTATCTGATCTGAAATTTGGTCAAGAGGAAATCTTTATTTACCACCTCCTATCATGATAAAAGCACTATTCTAGGTCTTGGAGTACTGCAGATAGTAAGATAGATGGGCACCTGTCCTCAAGAAGCTTACATTCT
The DNA here is from genome assembly GCA_004365215.1 of Cuniculus paca. Classification (NCBI taxonomy): domain Eukaryota; kingdom Metazoa; phylum Chordata; class Mammalia; order Rodentia; family Cuniculidae; genus Cuniculus; species Cuniculus paca. The sequence continues at coordinate 201 of RJWT010011346.1, forward strand.
AGAGAAGGAAATGGATATTAAAATGTGAACAAGTGGAAAAGAGAAATTTAGATGCTCTATCCATGCCACAAAGGAAATAGAGTAAGATGATAGAGACAGGTTGGGCAGCTGCTTCTTGCAGGAGGTGGCATTTGAATTTATCTCAATCTTATAAAATACGACACTGACCCAAAACATGTGGAGGCAGAAGTGGAGCTGTAAGGACTTGGAGGAAGAAACTTGTTCTTGACCAAGTATAAATGAGACACTGCCATTCCCTGTCATAAACCTTAAGTGTCTTCCTCCAAGAGCCCATTGTCTGTTGGGGGAAACAGATATGTCAAATGACAGCATTAGTACAGATCAGGAGGTCTAGTTGAGATACGTTTAAGATTCTACCAAAGCATGGAAGCATGGACTGGTGTGGGTAGAATGAATGTGTCAGGGAAGGAGGCGGAAGTAGACCTAAGTCTAAAAGGTGAAATAGGGGTTTTCCTGGGTCGTGGGGCAGGAAGTGGCCGGCGTGTGCCATGTCTGTGAGGGAACAGCATGTGAAATACATGGAGGTGGCACATGCAGGCACCGGGTCAAGGCTGAGCAAACTGAGGACCCAGAAAGGAGAGGGGCATGGATCCCACTCAACAAAATGTAGCACCTGGGGATGATTTAGCTTCCTAAGCCCTTGCATCAAATTCTTCTTTCTGTTCCTAAAAAAAAAGTCACAGCAAATATTCCAAGTGAGTTTCTTGGAAGTGCTTTGAATTCCCTGGCAGTGCTGTGCAAAGTGCTGTGATGAGTAAAGGACCTACCCTGGTTCGGACGGTGATTCACAGCACAGAGTGTGCATTAGAACCGCTGGCTGGAACTATAATAAACATAAATAACAATCAAAAAACTAAAAAAAAAACACACACACTCCTGAAACCTTAAAAACAGAAGGTTTGGGAGTGCGGTTTGGACACTGGTGATTTTCAAATTCCCTCCTCCGCTCCTCCCCAGCTGAATCCAGTGAGCGACTCCCACTGAGGGTCACACTTTCCGAAAGGCTCAGAAGGGAAACTGTGTTCTCCTGAAGACCAGAGCTTGTAAATGTGTAAATGTCAGAACTGTATGGGAAAAGCCATCCTTGGAAACAAGAAAGATCTGCTAAGGACCAATCCTAGGACCAATAACATCCACGTTCCAGGGCTTGGAGAAAGTCATTTTGCAAATAAAGCCTGTGAAAGAAATGCCTCATTACGCAACCAGGCTCTGAAGTCTAATGGAGAGATCTGAACTGAACTCTTCAGTAATTATCTCAGAAGAAAACAATGGACCCAAAGGGAGGTCCTGATGTTCAGCAGTCTCAAGGGACAGTAAATGAGAGGTACTCTGACTGAGAAACAAATTGTGAGTCATTCCTTGATTTGCCTTCCCATAATGACACCTGAAGCATCCTTGTTTGTTCTGTAAACCTTAGTTAAACAAAGTTACCCTCCAAGACACCAGGGGCTTGCCAGTGAGCAGTTAGCTTAATTGGAGCTCATCTGTTTTTGTTCCTAATGAGTCTCCCATTTCATAGCTGACTTCTAGCTTGAAATAAAATGTGCCCCCCAAACCCCATCTGGGATGATTAAAAGTCTGTTTAAGCATACAATATATGGAAGCCACCAAGCAGTACTGCTCAGAACAGAGACCTGCAGCCAGATTGGAATACAGAAAAACTGTTGATTGCTCTTGAAAAAAAAGGTTATGCAATTATCTGAGTTACATTTTGCTAAGGAATCCATCGAACAGCATTCACTTCTTGAGGTTTGCTACCAAAATCTCCGATTTTGCCCCCTATTTTATTTTCTCATTTTTTAAGATTTGAAATATGTGATAAATAATTGGGGAGATCCATTAAGGCATACCAATATTTCTGGTTGAAATTATAGTACCATGCTTGCCAAATAGCTACTCTGTATTATAAAATGTTTGATTAAATAATTATGTCACAAAATTAGTAATTTGGATGACAATAAGGGTAACTTTGTGCTGCAGCTATGTGCATTTTTTTTTTAGAGAATTGCAAGGTGATCATCTTTGGGATAGTCTTTGGGTCTTCTATTAGGAGACACAGTGAAATACTTCTCTCTCACTTTTGTTCTCAGACACCCATATTCCTTTCACCTTTTGCCAAAGATCGGAATCTCTGAATTTCTACTGTTTGTCTGGCACATTTTGCAAAATAACACTTGGAAGAGAGGGAGGAAGGAAGAAAGGAAGGTAAGAAGGAGGAAAGGAAAGGAAGGAAGAAAGGAAGAAAGAAGGAAATAAGGAAGAAATATTCATAAATAATAAAGGAGCAGAAGTTACCTGGATCAAAATAATCAGCTAGAGTATGCTAATTTGCCTGTTGATGGTGCAGTTCTCGGTCATTTGCAAATCTGTTAAAATGTATAGAACTTGTAGAAAAGAAAAAATACCCATACAATGTTATACATACCATAACATTGGGGTGTACTCAGTGAAACACGAACATGACATTTGGCTCAGTGAATGGCCCATGTTTGAAAACAAATATTTGATGAATGAATGAATGAAATTTCAGGTTGTGTTTGAATACATTTGAAGGCTAGTTTCAACAAAATCTAGGTTCTATGCCTCTACTATGAATGATAGTTTTTGTGAAGTTGAATTTTCCTGAAGAATTCCTTTCCTTTTCTGTGTCGAGTTGACCATCTCTTTCCTTCCCTTATAATTTAAATCTAGACAGGCCAAACACACTCAGTTAGGTGTCCCTATGTGTAGACAATAGTTTCTAACCTCTTTCATAGAGGTGACTCCAGATTTCCTTGATGGGATATTTCCTTGTTCCTAAACTCCACTGTGATGCATTTATTATGAACTCTTGGTTTTTCCACTATACTGGAGATCTATACTAGTACATTTTATTTCAGCTTCATTCTCAGAAATCTTTTTTCAATCTAGTTCCAATGCTTACAGCATCTTAGAGCATGTGCTATCAAACACTGGTAGAAGACATTAGAATATTGGCTGGGACCCTTGCCACTATGAGAATGGGAGAAACCCTGAGCATCTCCAGGCTTATGCTCTAAAAATGGTATTTACGAAGAGCCTATTTGTCTGAAAAAGTCCTGTACACATCTTCCACTTTCAACTGTCCTGTCTATGCAATTCTCAAAGTCGTGTTTGTCTAAAATTTTAATTAATGAGAGTCGTTATAACAAAATACCACACATCAGGCAGCTTAAGCAACAGACCTTTGTTTTTCAATATTACAGTCCATAAAATCAGGTTCAAAGTGTCTGTTAATTTGGTTCCTAGTGAAGGCTCTCTTTTTGGTTTTCAGACAGCTTCCTTCTCACTAGACTGTCACAGGGTCTTTATTCAGATGCTAACTCCTTTATGTGGACCCTATTCTCAGGACTTAAGCTAAGCTTAATTACCTCTCAAAGGCTACATCTCCAATGCATTCACACTGGGGGATGGGAACGCTCAGTCCAGGATACTCAGTGGCAAGTACAGAAGAGGAAACCAGGATTCTGTGAGCACCTGTTGCACACAGATACATTTCATGGGTGGATTATTAAATCTTAACATTGCAGGGAAGCTGTATCAACTCTCATTTTAGATATGAGGACTCTGAAGTTGAGAAGGGAAGCAATTTGTGCATAGTCACATGGCTAGGAAACAATGACTCTTGGATGGTAACCTCAATCCTTTTAACACCTTAACTCTTTTTACTACCTGCAGATGGCTGCCAGCATCACTCTGAAAACTGGCTGCGTTAGTCTCCCTGATGAGGACCGTCAGGTAACATTAACATGTGGGCTCCTGCCATTGTAGGATTCAGCATGACAGGATGGCCCTCTATATTAATCTCATTAAATCTTCCCAAGAGATCCTGAATCTGGCTTCTTTGGCAATTGCACCTTGCCTCTCTGCTTTCCCAAGCTAAGTGAGTACTGATGCTGGCTTTCAAGTGAGACAATGATCTTTGTTATCCTAAGACAGATATGATTTCCTGGCTCATCCAGGGATCCCTAGGAAGTAACAAGCATACAGCAACTGTAGGCTTAGTCTGAAAGGGGTAATTATAGTCACCTCCCTACTGCTTCTTGATATATCTTTGCCACTTATTAAGTGCAGAGAGCCCTGAAGAAATTAGGAGCCATAGGCGACACAGGCATGACTAACTTCAACATCAGTGAAAAAACGCAACCATTTTCTCTGATTCATTGTTACAGCAAATGTGTTCACGGCTTTCCTCCCTTTTCACTGAAACAACACAAGATATGAGAACAAAGTGATGCATCTGATTTTAAAATTTAAAATGCAAAAGAAATTACACGTTGAAATGAAATATAGTGCTTTTCAAAAAGTCCCTCGGGGAGCTGCACACTTAGCCTAATGATGCTACCTAGGGGCACAGCATTATTTTGAATTTCCCATGGGACAGTTTGTGGTGCATTCTTTTGAAAGTTTGCTGCCAGGAAAATCCCTGACCTTTACATGACGGATTTGATTTTGGGAAATAGCAAAATTGCATTTGGAGACAAATTTTGCTATCACATGAAGGGATCACACTAGAGAATTCTGCTTTGGGAGCAAAACTTGGAAAGATCATAGCCTAATGAGAACGCCTTGGCTACCAGAACCTGTTTTGAGACCAATTATTATATAGGCAAGATAGACTGTTTCAAATGAATTTTTTAGTAATTAAAGTATAATATGTAAAGTATATACATTTAGGTAAAAAATTTGAAATTCAAGGCCTATTTGAAAACTTAAGCAATATTTTTAGTTTTAATGCTTTAGGGTTGTCTTTGTTTGTATAGGTTTTTATTTGAAAATAATAACAATTTCAGGATTATATCAGTTTATGCTTGGTTTCATAAAACCAAGGAGTATCAGAAAACGTCTAGGTTAGATCTTTCTACTTTGAGATCTACCTTTTAGGAATCGTAACCTGTACATATATTTTATTTTACTGAATAATCTTCAGATGAAGTCAGTAGCACCAATAAATACATGGTAGGGGGATAATGCAGCAAAAGATAAATAGCAACCTTGATTACAATGAGGGGACCAATAAACGGGAATTAAAATGCCACGATTTAAATCATGAAAGTAATTGCCTTCTTTGCTTTCTTGTGAAACACTCTAACCCAGCACCTCAGTCTTCCTCATTAACTTTAGAAATACTGCTTCTGCCGTACTCTACCTCACCGTGTGGCAGGAGCTGTGTTTTCACTCTCTGTGGCTGATTTAAGGCTTCATACAATTCTTCTTCCTGAAATGCTCATGCTCAGAGTCATGAGTAATTTTTCTCGAATTGTTATTATTCTGAGAGCATTTTAAGGATTTAGGATACTTAGGCAATGCTGTTATTTATTTTCGTCAGTACTTTTCCACATTCTTGTGTATGGCATTATCTCCAGCCTACTTTGGAAAATAGCACTTATCATCACAGTAGCTTTGCATCCTTGCGTTGCACCTGCTTCTGCACAGTGAACTATTATTTATAAAAATGCTCTCAGTAACCAAGGCTATCAGCACATATGCGTCTACGGAATGCTTATATTTCCTAATTAACTATAGAAACATACTCATAATATTAAGATCATCATTAAGATCATTTTGTCTCTAGGCTCACAAAAAATTAAGGCTTTTTGACACTGACAAGACAGATGATTTTTCCCAACTCTTTGGCCTTACAGTGGAGTAACAAGTCTCACTAAAATCCTACGTTTTAAAGTGCCTTTGAGAAAGTGCTTTAACGTTAGACTATCTCTAGATGCAACAGATGCCTTTCTGGATGCACTTCATGGCTTCTGTTTATTCCACTCAGAATCTAATTTCATCAATTTGATTGTATGGTAAAATTGAGACAAGCTGGATGAATTGTCTCCTAACTATTGTGAAAGAAATCCAAACCGGTCTCTAAATAGTTTGATGTTTAGAGTCTTTCAGTAAGAAAGAAAAAAGAGAAATATAATCAACCGGAAGCATGGTGAGAAAGGGCTAAGCTAATTTACAAGAAACTGTGACACAACCAGACAAAGTATCTAAACCCATTGTTTCCACACATAATCTTACAATTGCAACAGGACATGCTCCGAGAGGGAAGAGGTAAAGCTTTTGGTGCACCCAACACTGCTTCATGTAGAGTACATACTCAGTAAATATTTGTCTCATGTAACTTAGTCTAGCCTCACTGAGGGAGAAAAACTGATTTGGAGTCAGGGAAAAGAACCCAACCTCTAGGTTCTCCAAATATATGTCTTGTATACTAATTAGCCCATGTCATAGAAAATGTTTGACCAGGGCCTGAAGAAATAGAGTTGCATTACAAAGGAACAGTTTGTGTACCATATAGAAATTGTACCAAATGTTTGTGTACCAAATTGAAAATATATTCACTTTTGAAAACACATCTGTCCTGTATTCTCCAGGGTTTTACTTGGTAAAGTGATAATGACCAGATTGATACATGCCATAATTTTAACAGGCAATGACAATTTAATGTGGTAACAAATTTATCTTAGAACAGATTGCCTTAATTCCAAGGTAAGATTCACATCAGTCTTGCGAGTAGAGGAAACTTTTCATTGGGGACCTAGTAATGAGCTTAGAGGGATGATAATTGGATGCTTGCAGTCTTTTAATATATTCAAAGTAAAAAGAAAACCTTGTGCTAATTCTGAACTAGAATCAACAGATAAGGACTCTAAATAGAAGAGGCAGCACAGACACAGCAGTGGAAACCAGACTGTGCATCATATTTCAGCATCGACAGGGTTGAGAGGAGGTCAGCCTAAGAGGATGGACAGATGATCAATATGCAGCCTTGGGAAAAAGCAGGTTTATGGATTAGTCTGATGATTAAGACTCTCAGAGCAGAAGAGTGTGTACCCAAGGGCAGGCAGAGGGTTATCAAGTCTGCTGACTGCCTAATGAACCTGATGGTCACAGACTGATCCTCGTGAATTCCCTGCAGACAGGGATAAGTGTCCCTCAAGGACCTACAGATCCTCTATACCTGGTATGGGGTTGAACAACTCTTTCCAGATCCCACTCAGTAGCAGAGAAGAAAGACCCCTGAAAATACCACTAGACCTTTGAGCTCCAAATGAATCATGATGGAGGCTATACTTGTGTGCTAGTTACTTTTCTCATTGCCAAGACAAAATACTGCACACCCAAAGTTAAAGGAGAAAAGGTTTATTTAGGCTTATGGTTGTAGAGGTTCAGTCCACAATTGGTTCCAAGGCAGGGTGGCATAGCAGACAGGCAGTACAGAGAAGACAAGCAGCAACAACAGTAAGCAACAAGTGACAAGTCACAACCGTACCTCTTTCTGTTCCTTACAGTTTACCCAGGCTACCAACCCTTAAGGTGGGTCGCACTCAACACCTTAATCTTAGTATTTCACCATGAATCAATCCCAATATCATGTCCTTGATCTCATCAGCACTAACTCTAGATCCAGCCACCTCCAAAAATCCCTGCCAATAACTGCACGGGGATTTGGGAAGACATTCAGATACAAGCCATAAAAAACTTCATGCTTGGGAGCATTTTGGCTCTCTTAACCTTGTCACTGAACGGCACTTGTTTCCTTTTTCATCAGAAATAGTGTCTCTAGACAGAACTGTGGATAAGTAAGCAGGAACACTGTATAAATTAGGGAGTGAGAATCATTGTCCATTCTTTGTCTGAAATTGAAATGTTGTCTCTGAACTTGCACAAAAATACAGGACATGGTTTGATAGGCAGAGGGTAGGGTCCTTGTTTAGGCTTTGAAGAGATTTTCCTTTTGGGTCTGTGACATTTGATGTAGGAAAATCATTAGCTCCATGAAGCTCTCTTCCTTGTTATTGGACAGGGCTCTCCTCAGTTTTACTCTAATTCTCTGAACCTTCCAGGATCTCATAATTGCATCCAGGACTCTTCCTCCTACCATCAGTTCTGATGTTACCTAGATCATTATCTTCTGTTCAGCCTTCAGATCTTTAAATCATATATAATTGCTTCTACCTGCTGGGTCTGACCAGCTCTCAAACACCTCAAGTCAATAAGATCAGGACTTATCATCACATCTAAGACTTTCTTCTCCCATGAAGGAACCACATTCCCTACAAAAGGCCCACTAAAAATTTAGGAGATGTTATCATTTCTCCTTGTCCCTCAAAGTGAATCATATCTACTCTGTGAATTATGGCTCATGTTATCTCCACATTATTTATTTAGTGGGCTTCATCTTGTCTATCTCTGGTGACTCTTCCCTAAATGATACCCTCATTAACACCTTGCTGGATTATCTTGATCTGCCTCCTGAGTTTCTACCTTGGTCTTCTCTTTAAATATAACATCCAAACTACATTCATGGTAGTCTTTTGAAAATATAACCCCTACCACTGAAAGGAACTTGTGATTATTACAGATTATATATCCACATTCCTTAAAGATAATCTTCAAAAATCACATGCTATTCCCTAGGGAAATGTAAATCAAGACCAAAAATAGATGTTAATTCATGCCCACTACAAAGGCTGTCATAAAAAAAGTGGAAAATGATGAATGTTGGTGAAGATGTGGGGAATTTGCTATGCTTGAGTGCTACTGGTGGGAATGCAGTGTTTCAGCTGCTCAGGAAAACAGTGCAGCAGTTTCTTAAAAAGTTAGACATAGAACTACCATATCATCTTGCAATTCTACTCCTAGATGTGTGTCAAAGAAAACTGAAGGGAAAGACTCAAACATATATTTGCGTACCAACACTCATTGCAGCATTAGTCACAAAAGGCACAACACAAATGTTTGCTGATGCATGAGTACATGAAAAAAATGTGGCATAATATAAATGCTATGGAATATTATTCAGCCTTAAAATTAACTTAAATTCTGACAAATGCTACAACATGGATGCGCCTTGAACACATTATGCCAAGTGGAAGAAGCTACAAGCAAAGCTCAAAAGTGTGGCTCCTTGTGTTTGAGTTACTGAACAACAGACAGGCAAAGTCATAGAGACACAAAGTAAAATAGTGCACACCAGGGATTATGGGAAAGAGAAAATGGTGACTCAATGTTTAATGGGGAGACTTGAGATGATAAAATAAGGGACAGTAGTGAAGTTGTACAACATTATTCCTTTATTTAATGCCACTAAACTGTACACTTAAAATGGCTAAAAGTGTTACCAACTATGTTTTGTATATTTTAATGAAATAAAGGTAATTTATATCACATACCACTTTCTGCTTCACACCTTGGAGTCCAGGAGGTTTATCATCACCTATGCTGCCTTCCTCTGCACATCCAGTGCACATTAACCTGACATTACCTCCTCCCTTGTTTAGCATAAGTGACCAACAGCACTTCCTGTCACCTTCTTCCTGCAGGTGCTGCATTGTAATTAATGCTTGCAATCATCTCAGTAAAAATATTAAAAGAAAGAACTGAATTATGGGACAGTGCACCTGCCTTCCAGTAAGCTTTAAATAAATAGTTAAGGAGGCCACTATCTTTTAAAATAAAAAATAATAAAATTGGAAAGTTTCTAAGTTTTCTTAAAGTCATAAGGAAAATTCTGTTTTGACATGATAGCCAAAGTGCCGCCATCCAGAGGTCTAATTTCCATTTTAAATTAAATAGTAACCATTTCTTTTTCTTTCTGCCATTGATTTCATCATTTAATAAGCTCAGAGAGGGTTAAATCTGAATCACATCATTCATCATGTCATAGTTTTCCAAACCTCTACAGGCTTAAGACAACCTAGATTTGCTGTATCATGGATTGGTTGTGCTAATATCTAAATAAGTTCATCTTTATCCTAAGCAATACTGTCATTTTGACCATAGTTTTGATATATTTTATATATTTTTTGATACACTAAATAATTAACTGTTAAAATAGGAATTCACCATATACTACCTGTAGCCACCTTTTTGTCCTATAATGTATATAAATTCTGTACTCACAGCTCCTTAGCAAATTTGTAGTCTCTAAATATGATTTGCAGTCACTATTTTATATTCCTTAGCTCCTTGATAGTTGTCCATTCATCACATACTCAGTATATATTTGGTGACTAAATATACTTGTTCTTTATGAGAAGCTTTGAATGACCCATCCTCAAAAGTACAAAGCTATTTCACAAGGTTACAAAAGTAGAAGGGGAGGTAGCCATAAAGATGCACGTAGCCGACCTCCCTGCACGAGAAAGTAGTGGATGGATCAGCCCTGCAACACTTGCGCATGCTCCCACCAAGGCCACGCCTTCCTCAGACCCTTCCAGCCAATGACTGCCTTTGCGGGGGAAACAAGACAGACTTACTTGTAGGAAATAGGGAACTCCTCTCACAACCAATTTTGTTTCAGGATTCCCAGAAGGGTTGCTAAACCCACTTAAATTGCAGGTAGTCCAGCGTACTCCTGGAAATTGCCCTTCCACTCTCCACCCTTTGGGGATCAGACTTGTATTGTAGTTTGAAGGCTGCCCCAAACTTTACTCCCCACCACTGTATTTACAGGCATCCCCTCCCCCCAAAAAATCTTGTACAATTAATGTTGTGTTGGGAACAATTAATGTTGTCTTGTACAATTAATGTTGTCTTGTGCTTTTTGGGAAACCTGCAGGAACACATATCATATTAGTGAAGAATACATGATTATTAGAGATATTTCAAGATGAGTTAGTTTATGGGAGTTAGGGGCATAGTTACTTTTGAGTTCAGATAGACTAAGTTAAATTTCTGAGTATTATCTTAGTATTTGTTTTGTTGCTGCCAAAACAAATTGCCACAATGTAAGTGGCTCAAAAAATTGAAATTTATTTCCTGAATATTTTGGAAGCTAAAAGTCTGAGATCAAGAGGTCACCAGAGTTGGTTTCATCTTGCTGCCTCTCTCCTTGGCTTCTGGATGGCTCCTTTCTCCTCTGTAAGTATGTTTTCAAATTTTCCCTTTTTATAAAGAATTTAGTCATATTAGATTAGAGCCCACCGTAGTGAACGTTTTGTTTTGTTTCATTTTGCTTTGTTTTGGAGTGGATTAAAACCCTGGCTTCACCCTGAGCTATACCTTCAGCCCTTTTTTATCTTTTTTTTATTTCGAGACAGTATCTCACTAAGATGCTAAATCGCCCAGTCTGGGTTTGAATTTGTGATCGTCCTGGCTCAGACACCCAGATGTTGGAATTACATGAATGCACCATCTGGCTCTAATGACCTAATTTTAAATTAACTACCACTTTAAAGATCCTATCTCCAAATACATCCAAATAAATTACCGATAATTAGAAATTCAATCTATGAATTTTAAAGGAACATTATTCAGCTCATGGCCTTTCCCGAAAGGACTTCTAACCAGGAACTTGAAAGTTAGTCTGTAAAGTAGTATATAGTATCAACCATATAATGTTTTCAAATCAAATACAATAACATATATAAGGTCACTGGTATACATAAGGGAGTTGTTACAGTTTTTAACAATATCTTCAAAATTTATTAAAATAATCGCTCATAAATTTACTTGATGTTAATTTGTGTGTGGGTTTTGTCTCTCAAGTTAGGCCCCCAGTTAGTTACATGAAGTAGAATCATATGTTAATGTTGAAAAGGAAATGTGAAAGAAACACAGAAAGTCAAACTGTGTGGCTTCATGACCATGACATGCCAGTTCTATGTGTCTGAGTTCCCTGTATTTATTTAGGTTTTATTAGAGTTCAGAAATTGGTATCACACAGGCAATGTTGGCCTAAACATGTGTTTCTTAGATTATTTTAAAATCAAAATAGAAATGCCTTTAAACAGAACAGGCTTCTACAGTTTTCACTTCACATCCCTAGCACAGGAACATGTATTTAGGATATGCAATAAAAAACTAGTGAGAGTTTAAAAAATTTCTTACACTAAAATCACATTGTCATTGAGTTCAAAATACTTACCTTTGCTTTGAACACGCTTATCGCACCCTTCTTGGCACTTTCTGAAACATTTCTGGAAGTCCTGTCTCAACAGGGCCTTTAGTTGTGGTCTTGAGGCTCCTCTGATGCTATGAATTAATTCGAAACATTTACATTTTATGATCATTTTGATTTTGGGGAAGAGCCAAAAGATGCGTAGTGATACAGTGTGTGAGGAGACACTCTAATGTTTTCACAAGTTTGAGTTTCTGCTGGATGGGACTTGGCAGCAGCATTCACCAAACTTTTTATTATATCTTATAAAGAGTCTCACAAAAGAGGACTCTCAGTACTGCTCGAGAAACTGACAGGAATGATGGGATAAGTACGTTCAAAACAAGGGGGTATTTAGAGGAGGGTTAATGACAGTATGTCTTTTTCTGTCATACATTATAAAATTTTAAATGGTCACCATATACTTTGATTATACTGAGAAGTATAATACTTCCTTAAGGACTTGAGTTGGAAAATGTTGAAGTTCAGACCATACACTCAGATGAGCTGCTTCTGCTTCCCTTGCTATTTGCAGAAGAACACACTTTCTATCATATTCTCTCAATTAACTGAGGAACATATGAGTGTTTCTAGATTTTTGTTTTTTGGAAATGCTCACATTTATCTAATACTCATTAGTGCCTTCTAAAATCATCTAAAGCTGTTCCCCTTGCCACCAATTAATATAAATTAACAGTACCAAACCGAGTGATGTGCTAGGTTTATTTACAGGCATGCACATTCAATGTAAATACAGACTATCTGGGGGTGATACTCCCTCTTCTGTCTGTAGCCAGGTAACTATCCTCAGTATCCAAGATTCATCAAAACATTCTTGACCTATCCATCTAAACAGGATATGACCATCAGAGTGCACAGGGTAGATTTTTCTCTAGGTGTCTTACAGTATTACTATCTTTCATTTACACAAGCTTTGTAGTTTTTTAAAAGAATACTTAAAAACTCTGGCATTCAAAAAAATGAAGCTCTTTTAAAATTCTGATTGTGTTATTTTCACCATCAAATCTATAAGACAAATGAAAACTACCATCATGATTTATTCTTCCATATGCTTATGAAAACCTGAATGAATATAGTAAATTTTAAGAAAATGAATAAAATGACATATGATTGAGCAGCAAAAGCAAAGGGGAATGGGAGGAAGAATTCTCAACTTATCTTCCTAAAGAGTTCATCAAGCATGGCAATCACTACAAACTTCTCATTTAAATATATTTAAGCTCCTTAAATGAACTAGAGTTGATACTACCACTTTCTCTGTCACTCTACATTTCCTTAATATTTTCAACTAGTGGGGAATGCTGTATAACTCCACATGTGGTAGAAGCATGTCATCACATGTGCATTCAGCCAATGAACATTCTACCTGGGCATGCATGCCAAAAATAAAACTAAACCCATTGTTTTCATGTTATATCATGCCTGGGCACTAAGTAAACTTCATTTGATGCTATTGAGAAGATCTGTTTGTGCAAAATCACATTATAGATGAGAGTAGGAGGTTGACATGTACAGTATTCTCAAGAGAGTTCAAGCTATTTTTTACTACATATGAAGTGGATCATTTACACTGATTTCAGCATTTCTTAGCACGATATAAAATTCATGGGCACTTACACCTACAAAAAAGTTGTCTGAGCAAGAACACTTGGTTTCTTTTTTGATGCATGAAAAAATAGCATATTTGTAACAATGAACTAAGCAAAATTCAAGAGGTATTCCTCTGATTCCTACTCAAGTTATAATACATGATTTTAGAGTTTATTTTTCCTTTCAAAAAACTCACAAATTACTAGATCCAAATGAACTTGGCATCACTTAATGTGTCAAATACTGTTATCCCACAATGATCTTATCCCATAATTTATATAATATAAATCAGAAAATGAATGCCACAGGAAACACAATTCTAAAGCAATTTTTAAGATATTAAATAGTAGGCTTTAAAAATCTTCAAATATCTAAGAAGGTCATGCTTATAAAAAGTGTCTCTACAAATACAGAGCATCATTTAAGATATATACATTATTTTTTAAAAAACTATATGAATATGCTTATCTTGAAAAGTACAATAACTGAAATGAAAAAAATCATGAAAGTGAAAAGAAAACCCACAGAATCAGAAAAAAATTTGTAAGTTATATATCTGATAGGGGACTTGTAGTTAGGATATATAAAGAATTCCTATGCCTCAATATTAAAATATATACAAATAAATTTAAAAGTTGAGAAAAGATATGAACAGATAGTTCTTCAAAAAAGATACACAAACAACCAGGAAGCACATGAAAAGTTACTTAATATCTTTGAGCTATTAGGCAAATGCAAATCAAAATCAAAACAAGAAACACTTCCTACCCACCAAGGTGGTTACAAGCAACCATAGGAGGTGAATGAGGGTGTGGAGAGACTGAAATTCTCACTCACTGCTGGTGGGAGTGGAAACTGTTTTAGGATGCTGGCAATTCCTCAATGAAACACAAGGCTACTACCAAGGTCTAGCAAGTTAGTGATTTTACATTACAGTTGCTACTTCACAATTTTATTGATAAAATGTACAATTTTAATATGGTTTGGAATCAAGCAAATTAATGTCCTCCCACAACATCATTAGATAATATAATGAGCCTTTAAATAGCAATCTGTATTACTCATCACTCTTATAGCCATAGTCCTTGCTCTAACAGATTCCTTACTCAAGATGATTAATGTTTATAAATAAAAGATACATGATCAGAACCAGCGAGATGGACTACATGGAGACTGGAAGGAGATCCTGAGATGGGGGAGGGGCAGGAGGCAGGGAAGAGAAGTGAAAGTGGGAAAGGATTCAGATGTGACACGAAGCTATTTCAATTTCCCACAATTGTTTATTATGTATTTCTAACATGTACTAATAAAAAAAAGAAGAAACCAGAAGGAAAATAAAAATGATGATTAATGTTTATGAGGCTGACATGAGAATCAGGGATGACTCTGAGTTTCCTTTCCATTACTACAACACTGAATTATTATACTTAGTACTAGGTTTTGTTAAGTCATTTTGTTTTGGGAAATTTGGCAAAATTTGGATAGTACTTAGAGTCATGTGCTGACAATTCAATATTAAATCAGGCCTGACAGAAAACAGAGTTTATAGTTAGAGTTTTTAAAACAGGCATTTTCATATGCATATGTTTCTAAAGAAACTCTGATATGCTAAGACTTTTTCTAAAGTTGTCATTAAACAATCAGCAATACATCTTTTATTATCTCTACTAATTGGCTATACTAAGGCTGAATAGAAATTTTTCCTTAAAGTTGCTTCAAAATTTTAACCTTACCTGCTGACATTTAGTGAATGTCAAGATACTTAATACAAGGCTACATTTTCTGGCTTGTGCAATGCGATTCTATTGTTATTGACTTTAGCCTGCTGAAAAAAAAAAAAGCTCTGCCTGAAATCTTAGAAAAAATATTTTTGAATTTAGCAAGTATGTGATTGTCTTAAAGTGCCCAATTCTTCATAGATTTTTCTCCTTCAATTTCTTTTCACAGGTTTTATGAAGGAAAAGTGAAGTGATAACTGTATTTCATATGAAAGGTTTATCTGTTTAAGCATACAGAACTGACTGACATACCTTGAAATAGAAAGAGGATGGAAGACGAGACCAAGTAGAACCTCACATAATATCTGCTAGGGAATGGCAAGAGTTTTACTTGAGGTTAAAAATATGAACAATTCCTAAGAAATGAGGACAGTCTAACATGCTAATGTCATATATTCACCGTCCTCGCACTGCTACCTATTGTCACCAGTAGTCGTTGTAATACAAAGTTTTTCTGACCCAGTATGAGGTAACAAAGTAAGAAGAGAGGAGGCAGGTCTGTCTCAGGCTCCTGCTTGGGAGAGTAGTTGGAGCTAGAAACCTTGTCCTAAGACCAGTTCCGAAGCTGTCAAGCAAATTCTGTTCCCCAAGTCCTACTCTTTAGCAAAGAACTCATCAGGAAGGACACACAACTGCTTTGGAAGCCACGTAGACACCATTGTTGTGCATGATGTGATAACACTTGAGTGAACTGGAAAACATTCACTTCCTGACTAGACTAATTCTTTTCTCAATTTTTGTTTCCTTCAATCACTTAATAACTATGTACTGAGTTCCTTCAATACATCAGAGCTAAGGTTGGATTTAATGATGTACCTGTAGGAGAGCCTGGCACAAACTTTGTCATTATACACTACAGTTTCTATGAAAAAAAAAAAAAGAAAAGAAATATTAGTCTAATGGTCCTGATAATGAAAACACTTTACAATCATGAAGAAGGTAATAAAGAGAAAAGTCATTATGAGGACCTGTGCCAGGCAATCTGACTTCTATGACTGTTCTCTCTCTGGACCTGATGACCTCTACTTTCAAGGTAAAGTCAGTCAATGAGAAGTTCCAGCAATGGGACAGTGGGAGAAAAGAAAGATCTAAGCATTTCATCCGCTCCCTAACAACTATGGCTTTCCAATTCTCAGAGAGGCAGTGCATACTCTCACTGTCCACACTCAGAGCTTTTGGCAAATAATCCCTTCTCTGTGGTTCCAGTTCCTGGTATTGTTAATCTCTGGGTGCTTTGGAATGAAAGGGACCATCTGTCCATTAATGTCATTTTAGAATTCCATTAGGGTACTCCTTCTTTTTCCTGCAAGGACAATGACTGATATTCAGTTAGCACAAACCTGGGAAAAGACAGTGTGAGCAGCTGAAATAGCATGTGCCAATATCTTGAGGTGGGAAGGAGAATCACTAGTCAGAGAGGAATGTGCCCAGGGCACAGATCACAGTGAGGTTGGTAAGAGGCAGAAGACTGGACACGAGTTAGATGATATAAAACTTAAGGGTTGCATTGGTGTTTGTTTTTATTAGAAAGACATTTCTTAAACTTTAGAGCTAAGGCCAGACTTAATCAGATTTGTATTTTAAGAACATTATTCAGACTGTCCCAATAGGAACCTATTGGGGAATTTCATAAGTGGGTATGGAGAGACCTATTTCCTAAGAGCTTCTGGAATAGTCTGAGATAGAGATGACCAACTGGAGTAACATGTTGGCAATAGAGATAGTTTGAAGGAAACTGACTCGAAAGGTTAAACCAGGGATCAACAAAGTGAAGTCTGAAGATTGGTCCTAGGTCATTGTAAATGAACTTTTAAAGGAATATGGCCACACTTATTTGTAATGTATTTTCTGTGGTTACAACTGCAGATGACTCATTGGGACAAACACTATATAACCAGTAAAATATACACTACCAATTTAGTACTTTAAGAAAAAGTTTGCTTCTGCTGGGTTAAATCAATAGCACTTGGTGTTAGATGATATGTTAGAGTAGGGAAAGAATGGACATTAAGGATGGATGTGGCTGTGTGACTTATGCATCTGCCCATTTGAATTTATTCACTGAAAAAGTAAACAGATTTGGGTGCTACCCTATAGATAGACCAAGTTTCTAATTAAACTTGTGAATTTAATATTGCATATATTGTATTACAGATGCATTTTACAATAAGAAATGGCAAAATTAAGTATTGGAATGTGTAAGTCTGGTGTTCACAAAAAAGATATAAGTAGAAAACATACATTTTGCAGTTGAAGCAGTATAATAATAATTTTTATCAAATGTACATTTCCTGATACCTGAAAACTCTAAATATGCTACAAAAGGAGATTTTGCAGATACAATATGGACCAGATTGTATGTTACTCTCACAAATTTGCATGTTTAAATTCTGAACCTTAATATGGCAGTGTTTGGAGATAAGACCTTTAAAATGGCAACTAAATTGATGTCATAAGGATAGACTAATTCCCTATCCTTCTAAGAATAGAAGAGAAACTAAGGATGTATACACATAGAAGAAAGTCAAGACTTAATAATAAACATGCCATGTTCAGGAAAACTCAGTGTACTTCGTTATGGAAGTCCTAGCAAACGAAGACAAGTATTGAGATGGGTAGGTTATGCTCTATTTTCAAGGTAGGACCAATGTAATCACAATCATCCTTCCAAAGGAAAGAGAAGGCAGGAGGGCGAGAGCCAGGGAAGAAAATGAGATGGCAAAAGCAGAAGCTGGAGTCCTGTGAATTCTGGCTTTGATCATGGCAGGTGGCAGGAGCCAAGGATACAGGCAGCTTCCAGGAGCAGCAAAAGGCAAACAAAACAAAACAAAACAAAGAAAAACAAAACAAAATGAAATGAAATGAAACAAAACATCCCACGTTCTCTTCAGAACCTCCAGAAAGAAATATGGCCATATTGATACCTTGATTTTAGTTTATGGAAACCTATTTCTGACTCCTGATTATTAAAAAATGTAAAATAACAAATATGTGGATTCTTAAGTAACAAAGTTGGTGCTAATTTGTTATGACAGCCACAGGAAGCCGATTGAAGAAAAATTGGTTTGTGGATGGTTATTGAGGCACAGATGTGATTTCCAGTAACGGGGCTGGAATCCCACAGTCTTATTTTTGTGACAAAATATTGCACTGCACAGAGACCTGAATGAATGCTTATGTTTTATGCTGTCATATTTATTCAAAGGTGATTGTGACAATCATGCTGCTCACACTTTAGGTGCCTCATTTTTTATATACTGTACAACATTTTTGTGTCCAGAACCAAATCATCTCATGCTGAGGAAGACTGATTTCATTACTTTTTTGTTGTAATTACATGAATTTAGTTTCCCTTTTGAAGAACAATTTCAAGAGGAAAAAGCTAACCACTATTCTACTTTTGCGTGAGAGTCTCATGGCTCATTTCTCTTCATTGATTTATGTATGCATACTTCTTTTTGATCATGCCCATCATCATGGCTCAAAATAACTTAAACATGCTGATGGCTCACAGTTTATATCTCCATCCTGAGCCTCATCCATCGACTCATAAAGCATTATATTTTCAACATCCTCCCTTGGATGTCTAATAGACATTTCACAGTCAACACATCCTAAAGTGAATTCTTGTCTTTTCTTTACTCACTGGCCCTACCAAACTCTTCTCATTTCACTTGATGAAAGCAGCAGTCACTAAGGCCAAGGATATGGAATCCCCCATGAGCAACCATGCTATTTCTAACCTCAGATCATGTCCAGAAACCTGCCACTTCTCATCGCCTCCTGCACGGCAACTGTTCTGATCAGAGATACCGTCTTCCTTAACGTGAATCACTGATTGCCTCCTTCTAATCTGCTTGCTGCTCTTCTTCTCATGGTCCCCTGGTCTATTTTCAATGTGACAGAGTGAGCCTTTTAAAACAAAAATCAGATCATACCACTTTTTTTAAATTGTTGATTTCATTTTTATTTTTTTTTTATTTTAAAGAGAATAGAACAAAACAAAACAAAACAAAACAAAACAGAACAAAACAAAGCAAAAGAAAACAGAATAGAGTCAAACATTCAAAACAGAACACTGAAAGCTATACAGGTTTTCAAACCATAACAACAGGAGATTAACAATGGTTACCCTAGTGTCTCTTGCTTTCTTCAAAATGGTTGTTCATACATTTACAGACAATAAATTCAAACACAACAAAGTAATGTAAAACCAGATAAAACAAAAGAGCATTACCGGCCTTCAAGTTGGACAACAAGAAACCAGCAATGGTTACCGTAGTGTCTCATTTTTCAAAAGAGCTGTTCCTATCTTCTCACATATTGCCTTCAAATAGTAGGAAAGGGACTTAAACCAATCAAATCAAAGAATAAAAGCACCATTGGATTTCAGAACCATTTCTCCATATTTATCGGGAATTTTGTATACCACTTTTTCTCTATTCAAAATCTTGCATAGTTCCCAATTGTACTCATCAGAAAAACCTTTAAAATTGTCCATAAGACTGTTACAATCTAGCCTCCATTTACCCTATGACTCCAATATGCTTTTTTTTATTCTGCTGCAGACATTGAAGCTTGTTGAATGAACATATTTCTATTACAGCATGTGGTGAGGAGTGATTCCCAGAGGATTAGTGCTGTGGTTAGGAGTATTCTTTCCTTTTTTCTCTTTTCCTTCCTGGCATAATTTATTGAGCAAAAGAATCGGTATCTTGTATTATGCAACTGCTAGATGCTGAGGAGAAGAAAATCCATAAAATATAGGCCCTCACAATCTGCCAGCTCACACTTTGATTTGGAAATCAACGAATAGATCATATTGTCACAAGTAAGATCATAAAATGATAGGAGGTAATAAAAAATGTTTTGAGTTGAGGAGGAGGATACCAATCCTATATTATATAACATCACTCCAATTCACATGGTCTGGAAATACACTCAGGCATCATAAATCATGCATCAGACTGTGGTGTTTCTGTATAGCACGAGTATTTCCATAATAACCGTGCATGTGCCCTTGCATAGAGCATGAGTGGATGACTGAATTATATTCCTTTTTATAATACCCCCCAAAAAACTATAAATTCCTGGGTTTTTTTTTCCATTTTTGAAAGCTAGTGAAGATTATGATAGTGGAGAACATTGCCTTGCTGTAAGGATGTGTCTAGAAGTCTGACAACATTTCCACCAATTATCACATCTCAATTAAGAACCACAATAATGAGGGAAGCTTGATACCTTTCTTTAATAAGGCAAAGTGCACGGGGAAATAGAAGCTGAAGGGAGGTCTACAGTATGTTCCTTACACTTAATGTAAGCTTTGTTTATGATAAAATATTGCTAAACATTTTGTATTTTGATTTATACATCTTCCTAGAAATAGGCTTTAAACAAATTCTTAGAGCTTCTACTGTGTGTATATTTCAAAGGATTTTAATGCCTCTTTGCAACAAAATTTATTCTGAAATTACTAACTCATATACATACTCCAAGCTTAACTAAGGATTTGGTGCATGCACACACACAAATATAATGCATAAAAATAAGAACTAGAAAAATAACTATATGCCCAAAGAACATTTACTGCCCTTTTTGAAATCTGGGATATAGAAATTTTAAGAACGTTTCCCAACTTGAATCACAAAGATTCTGCCAATTTTGGATTTAACTATCAGTGCCTTTAAAATGTAAATCCAGCAACTTTTCCAAGAGAAACCTGCATTTTACTTCATTGATCCAGTTACTTTCTTTCTAAAATGAAAGTTTAATACTGAAGACAGCACAGAGCCATCTAGAAATCCACATAATGGACACAGCTGGCAAGAGACTCTTAACTAGTTCTAGCCAGTAGGTTTCCTGAGTATTAAATTGTTATAATCATTTCTATTGCACAAGATTGTTTTGAGCCTAAACATGACAATATCTGAAAGATGTAGGGCACTTTCTAGGACAATAGGACAGCACCATGAGTTTGACCATGTCTCACAGCGTACCCGTTATCCTTTGCTGTGTATTCTAAATTATAGGCTCAAATGATCCAGCCAACATTGGACTTGGCCAGATGTGCTCTCAAAAATTACCTTCGATTCTGAAGAAAAGAGGATCCACAGCTAAGTGGATGGGGTGGAGACGCACTCTGCTGTTCCAGCTAAACTACCCGCCAGTGCTCCCCTGCCTACTTATGCCACCTGGGAGCCTCTAGTTAGAGGCCTTTGACTCCTCGAGGGAGGCTGCTCTAGAAGTGAATCTATTTCCGATGGTTGGCAAGCAGCACTTTGGAAGGTGAGTGGCCCAGCAAGGCTCCCTTGTGCAGGCCTTCCTGCTTTTAAACCATCAGGGGCACATTAATTGCACAGAGCCTCTGACTTAATGTAATGTTAAAACTCCAATATTTCCATTAATGTTTTACTTGCATTCCCATTAAATACAAAGCACTAGTCTCGCTGGTTCTCACAGTGTCTTCTTCTTCTTCTTTTTTTTATTTTGAAAAGAATACAACCAAACAAAATAAAACAAGAGTAAAGTCAATCAAAACAAAGCAATGAACATGGTACATGACTTCTAAACGGGGTAAAAAGCAATTGATAATGGCTACCATAATGCCTCTTGTTATCTGCAATATACTTGCCCATACCATTAGGGATAAGTAAAATCAAACAAAACACAACAAAATAAAACAGTAAAAACAAAACAAAACAAAGCAAAACAAAACAATGTAAGCAATACAGAAGTTCAAGATACTAGCAAAACAGCACTGACTACCATAATGTTTGTTATCTTCAGAATAGTTGCCTACACCTTCAGACATATTACAATCAAACAACACAGAATACAGTAAAATCAATTAAAACAAACAAAGCCATACAGGGTTTCTAAACAAGATAATTGGACATCTTCGATGGCTGAAATTATATATTTTGTTATCTTTAAAATAGCTGTCCATGCCATCAAGTATAATAAAATCAAACAAATCAGAATAAAATGAAACTAATGAGAACAATGAATACAATAGGAGTTTCAAATCACGATAATAGATTAACAGTGGCCACCACCCTCCCCTTTTAGATAACTCCTCCCCTTTGACTTTCCCAATACGTATTGTGCATTTTGGATCCCACTAACACCTTCAGTTTGTAATGCTATGGAGACAACACAAAATTCACCCTTGTGACTTTGATCCATTACATCCATGAGCACTATTACCAGTTGCCTCTATCCACCTACAAGAGCCTTGAGGTTATCTTCATTTATAGCTGAGTAGGTTTCCACCCCATGAAATACCATGTCTTTCGTATCCATTCTGCAATTAATGGGCAGGCTACCCCTATTTTTTTTTTCTGGCTCCCTGTCACATAGGGCATTGTTCTCTCTCCTTTGACTTTTAGTCTATGAATTTTCTTTCTAGCTAAATGTGTTTCTTGTATAGAGCATATTGATGGATCCTGTCTCCTGATCCACTATGCCTCTGTTTCTTTCTATTGGTGCCTTGAGGCCCTCTTGCACTGCATTGTCTCTGCCATGCTATTTCCTGTCATTGGCTCCCTATTTTTTCTCTCCATTCAATTGACTGGCCCAACTTGATGGTCCCCCTCTGACATTGTTCCTGAGACTGTGGTCCTTTTTATCTCTCTCTAAAATGTCCTTTAGTAGTCTCTGTAGGGTTGGTTTGGTGGTCATGAATTCCTTGAGTTGTTCTTTGTCATGGAAGTATCTTGTTTCTCCATTAATTTTGAAGGAAAGTTTTGCAGGATACATCAGTCTGGGTTGGAAGTTGTTTTCCTTCAGGACTTGCATTACTTCACTCCAGCCTCTTCTTGATTTGATGGTTTGTGTTGAGAAGTCTGCTGTGATTCTGATGG
>RJWT010011347.1:0-23378 GCA_004365215.1 Cuniculus paca
TTCTAAGATTTCTTGTAACTCAAAAGTGTTTGAATGAGAATGACAGATGAAAGAATTGTTTCTCACTTTATCATATGTTTTAAAATGCCTAATATTGCATTATGTTACTATGTTGTACACGGACAGCTCTCACCAGTATGTAGTGTATTTTTTTAATTGAGAAAATAATTTCAATAAGTCACTTTGTTGACCTAGTGGTATTTAGTCATTCAACACATAGTTAGCAGCAAGACCTCTGCATCATATCAGACGTTGTGGTGTGCTGGAAGTACAATGACAGAAGAATGGTTGCTGTTTGTTAGGAAATAGAAAGTATTCGCTTAATGTATTTGAGAAATGCCTAGTAGAGTTATAGAAAAGGTCTCTGAGAACACCCCCAAGAGAGAAGGTAGCTCTTCCTTGGAGGAAATAAGAATCATTCAAAATATGACCTCACAATCAGTGGTACAACCTGAATCTTGACTTGAGTCTTAGAGAATGTTATCGTATGGAAAAAATGAGGGAGAGAATGAAGCTGACAGGAGTTTTGTAATGGATAGAACTAGAAGCTTAATGGAGAAAGCGGGCTATTTATTTGAAGCAGAACGGGAACAAAGGAGAATCTATATTCTTTATGGTTTTTATCGATAGAAAAATTATAAATAATACAAAATTTCATCTAGGTTAGATTTCTTCTGCAACATTCTCACCCTCAAGAGCCCTACTCCTTTAGGAGAGAAATTTGAGGAAAGTGTTCACAAAATTTATATAATTATTCTTACAAAAAGACTGTTAAATTCTAAAGGAGATGCCAATTTTTTAAGCCAAATGAAAATGATGGTCACACCTAGAAATAAGGCAAATGTAAGGCTTTCATAAACATGTTTATGAAGTTTTTTGGCTTGAACCTACATGCATGTTAGTTTTAGTTATTGAGAGGCATTTCTGCAGCATCTTGAGACTTTACGGGTGCAGTTCCCCTCTGTGTGTCAATTCCAGACTTCCAACATGAAGTAGTTTGGGATATTCTGAGTCCAGGACAACTCTGTGTCTTAGAAGTAGAACCCTTGTGCTTTTGGGTGATAGAGTAGCTTGAGGCCAGTGAATATATTCATTGGTGGATAGCTTTCTAGTTATAAATAATATTAGCTTTCTGTGTTTCACAATTGAAGCTATTTTGTTTGCTGCAGAACCGTGGATACACTGTACAGTGCAATTGAATAGGATCAGCTTGGCTATTTCTTAGCTTCATTCTCTGCTAAAACCAGAGCTGAGTTTCTAGCAAAGTGGCTGCTTTAAACAGCTCATACCGGTCACTAGAAACTGTTTTGCACCATGGGTTTTGGTCTTAGCCACCAGGACCTAAAGACCATCTCATTCTGGAAAAAAGGAGAGGGCAGGGCATGACATTTGACTACAACTGTAAGTAGCAGGATGCCATCCCATCCAGTCTCAGATACCGAATAGTTTGTCAATAGGCATCATCGGCAACAGTATGACTATCTGTATGCAATGATGGGTGTATTCTAATAATGGAATTCTTTGATTCCATTACTTAATAATTTACAACTAAAAGGTTTTACTGTGAGGCAGCTCTAAAGCATTTGAACAAATGGAGACCCTAGAGGGAATGCCACATCGTCATTTAAATTTAATTGAAGTGCTTAATGCAAATCCAATGAAAACTGAGACTAAACAGGTGAGGACAAGCAGGAAAATTTTTAAAAAGATCACTCAAGGAGACTTAGATTATTAGAAACATTAAAAGTTGTTTTTAAGCTTAAATAATTAAAACTAGGTAATTGCAAAAATTCAGAAAAATAGAGAATAAACAGATTCTACTTCTGGAATCAGAACCTGCAAGGTACAAGCTCTGCAGTGGCTTTATACTCCCGCTGCAATCAGTCCCTGGACAAGGGCCACACGAGGAAGATGTGATCTTACACGAGCCAGTCCCGAGCTGACCACTGGTGGTACTCCCAGAGTCAAGGCACAAAGTATAAATTCTGTTGTTCGGTATTTTTATTCTGCATACCTGTAGGGCATCAGTTACATCTTATTAAAGCTTTGCTCTAGAAAGACAGAGTCTGTTACTTCCTTGGGCCTTTGTGGTGGGGCCAGGATGGGAGTCACAAGGAGGAGTCACACCAAAGTCTTTGGTGAAGTTGTTCTCCCCCAGCAGTGGGCTGTCACTGTGTGGTATAGACTGGTGATCTTGTGAAAAACCTTGGAGTGGGGTAGGAGGTCCAATGAAGGTGCCATTGATGGCTACTGTACACCATGTGTTGGTATCTGTTTCTGTTCCAGGTGCTTAATACACCCTTGTGCTGATGCTGTAAGTTAGGAGATTCTCATCCAGTTAGTCTGCCTGGTCTGTTAGCAGGGTCAGATCCAGAGTGATAGGCTACAGGAAGGGGAAGATGCCTCACCTAGAATGACTTCCCCAGTTCCTTGAAGCTGGTCACTTCCCATATCAGCCTTTGAGAACACCCATCATGATTCTTCTCTGATAGCCTGGGCCTGTTCTATTCTTAAATAGATGCTGTTTTTACTTCACATAACTTAGTGGTGGATGTGGGACCAGTCCATGGAATCCTCAAAGCCCATCCATAGATGAGCCTGGTTTAAAAGCACATTATACCATGATGCTCAGAGAAGAAATGTGAGGGGAATTTTCTGGAATCTTCTGGGATGTCCTTCAGTCTGTGAAAGGGACATATCACAGAGATACCGAGTTTCTATCTCTGAACATTGTTGTCAGCGTGTGGTACTTGGAATGGTTGTGGCCCTCTTGAAACCAGGAGGGGACACAACCTAAGAGAATGAGAACAGGGTGGAAATAATCCTGGATTATTAGTGTCATTGTTCAGTAACTGCATGAGACAGAGCAAGGTCCCCCTCTTTGTGCATTTAGTTCTAGCAGAGGCATAGACTAACACCTACATTATTAAAGTACACAGTGCATTAGAAGCTGAGTACATGGAATAACATAAAGCAGCACATGGATGAGAACTAAACCAGGGTTGGGTCCATGTAAGTGTGGGGCTCTGTACAAATGTGAAGTTTACTTTTCATCCCATGTGTTACAATGGCCTAGCACAGGCCAGAAAACTGAGAAATGACAAGAACGCGCTTGTTTTTTTAGAAAGAAATGCTGTGGCAGAGTGGGAGGGGTGGTGGCATTTTTTAAAAGAGTGATCAAGCAAGGCTTCTGTGAGAAGGAAACATTTGCATAAGGACCCAACTGTGACAAGGAATGCAGAAGAGTGTTCCAGCCAGAGCACATAGTGGATACCCACTCCCTGCGTGCATCTAGAGCACATTTAAAAAGCTGCAAGGGCCGGGGATTTAGCTCAGTGGCACAGCACCTGCTTGGCAAGCCTGAGGTCATGAGTTCGATTCCCAGTACCAAAAAATAAAGAAAGAAACAAGAAGCTGTGAGGTGCTACAGTGGCTGGAACTGGGGAGCAGAGGAAGAGAGGCACTGGAGATGAGTTCAGAGAAGCGTCTGGCTGTTACCAAAGACTTCTGGCTCTGGCTCCTCATCTGAGTGAGACGGAAACCTTGGGAGCTGTGTGAGGTGGGGAGTGATATGATCTGAGCTATGTTTGAAAAAAAAGAAGCCCTCAGCGGAGGCACTCAACAAAAATAAAGGGGGAAAGCAATGAACCGGACTAGCATATGATTCTGGGTAATCAAGGTATAAGTTCAAAATTTTAATATCTTGAAAAACTTGCATCAGAAGCCGTTTGGCTTATCCTAATGTGAACACAAAGAAAGCTTTCGTGGAGGCTCACTTTTAAACGTTCTTTGAAAAAAAAAATGTCATTGAATTGTTTTTAGTAGCAAAGCTGTACAAGCGTCTACACTGACGTATTAATGTATGTACATTCATCAAATCCCGGTTTGATTCCGGGGTGGTGAGGTGAGATTTTTCTAAATGTGTAGTGTAGAAAAACGACTTTGCTTTTCAAAATAAATAGGTAAGTTTGTCTTCTTTTATTCTTGAATGAGGTTTTATATAAAATAAAGGGAACCTTTCAGCCTTTTGGGGCTTTTTTTCCCCCGTGCGAATGTGAAGTGGTAATAAAGTGAGTGTTTTTTACTTCTGTGAGCCCTTTATATTTATAGTAAGACATGCTGGACCGGCTGTTGTGAAATGATAGCTTTCTATTCGACTATCTGTTACACAGACATACATATGCCTTACATTGTGACAGTGAGCATACCCTTAACACCAAGTAAAGGATTTTCTTGGCCAGTTATTCTTCTCTCAAGTTTATGAATGGATTTCTACCTAAGGTCAATACTTTTCATTGAGTCAGACTGAGAATCCAATCTCTCATGAACCAGCTCTTTAGTTTTAAACATAAATCCTTTTAAATCAAGAATGGATACTTCCTATAAGGATTAATCATACAAACTCAGTGATGAGCTGGCATTGACTTCGACTGAAGATTTATTTTTAGAAGCAGGATTTTAAAATTAATTCTTTTGACTCCTCAGTAAGTTCCAAAGAATAGCGTTCTTAGCGTTCTCTAGGAGAAGTCAGGGACGGGATGGAGGAGCCTTGCATGTGCTAGTAGCTACCATTTAAGCCCCATGTCCTTAGTTGGACTGTAGTATGCAGAGGCCCAAAGAGGCCTGGTGACTTGAAGTTATTTTGCAAATAAATGTGAAAATGAGATTGGCACCTATGCCTGAGTAACCTCAGAGCTCACGCTAGCTCTTAAAGGGGCTGCCTCGTACAGGCTGAAGTAAATGCTCTACGTTAGCTCAGATGAGTTTTCTTTCACAGGGTGTCATTTCTGACTTCCATCGACTGGTTGGACCTTAATAGTCCTGTGCAAAGGAGTGCAGTGAGGTTCTGCTTGAGTCACTTCGTAGATGTATTACTGTGCATCGTGTGTGTATTTTTAAATATAGTGACTATTAACTATTAACCAAACTCCAAAATTACAGTAAAAGCACAGTCATTTTCTTTCCATTTTAATAAGATGGACTTATTTTAATGTCACACTTTAAGGCATTTTACATAAAGACTTCTTCCTGAAGTTATGATGCATCAATTTGCAATTAAAAGCACAAAGCCAGTGATGCTCGAAGAGTATATAACATCATGATATGAATCATGCTTTATTATTTGTACCGAAGGGTCTAAAAAGCAGTTATCATTATTGATTTATAAAGGGAGAGCTGATTAAGGAACATTCAGCCAGCCCTGTGACGACACTGGAGTTTTAATTGCTGAACTATTGTATTGACTGCAGTATCTCTTAGTCTCATGATTGCCTAAAATTATCCTGGTCTAAATGTCATATCAAATTGGGAAGAAAAAAAGAATTTGAAAGGATAATGTTATCAAATGCTTTAATCCTAATTGCCGTGTATTAATTTATCCTACTTCTTTTTTTTTTTTGCCCCCTCTCCCCCCCAGGAGAAAAATTCAAAGTGGAGACAAAGACTATTGCTGTTGACTTTACATCAGAAGATATTTATGATAAAATTAAAACAGGCCTGGCAGGTCTTGAAATCGGTGTTTTAGGTTTGTATTTTTGCCACATTTATAGATTTCTTGCATATATTGCTTGACTTTTACTATGACTTTATTTTCTCTTTGGATAGACATTAGGTATTTAGTGAATAAAATAACTAGTGAGAAGAAAATTGTCTTATTAATACAATTGATCATTTGATGATATTAGTCTATATGTGTTTGAATCTTTATGTTATGTATATATTAACTAATATTGTACAGTTTTCAGTTATTTTCCTGCCTGCTTTATTTCCGTTTTCATTCTTCCTGTGTATATTCAGAGATAGTTGTAATAATCCTTTATGATAGTTGATACCAAGCCATTTAGTTAAAAAAAAGAAGGCTAAGAAAAGTGTTCTTAGCCTTTTGTTTTTATGCTTCCCTGAAAAACCTTTTTAGACATTTATTTCCTCCCAGCCTCACCTCCCCGTAAAAAGTTTAATACCGTAACACACTGTATAACTGTGCTTTGTAGAAAAAGAGCAGGATTGCCCCGTCACACCAAATTTTGTTCCCTCTGAGGATCTGTACCTCAGCTGAAAACGCGTGGTTTCCACATGGGTGATGTGCTGGTCACATGGAGATTGAGTGGCATAAGTCAGTGAGTCAGTGTTCTATTTTCTAAGTCTTCTATTCTGCTTTGTTGTTCCTCATTCGAATTAGCAAAAGTAAGATAACGAGAGACTGTAAACTTTGTTATGGAAAAGATTCACCAGAAAACATTAAAAGGAAAAATAGCCTTTGATAAATTTCTCACAGTTCTTTGAGAGTCATTTCTAGAAACAGGGCAAGTAGTCCAGAAAAGCCACTTCCCACTGAATCCTTTTATCCTCTTTCCTAAATGGTGGGAACCAGGTAATTACCCTTGTTTTCTTTACTGGCCCATAAAGGCAGGTAAATGAAGAGGAGAAAGAACTTTAATGTTTCCTTACTCATAGAGATTCAACCTCTTTTTTCGTCCTATAAAAATGATTTTGTTGTACATGTGCCAACATCCCACAAGGAATATAAACATTATATACTACACATGTGCTAATAAACTAAAACAAAAAAATTTAAATGCAAAAAAAGTTTTTATATAATTTCTAGATAAGAATTGTATTTTTTAAAAATCAGTTATACATTGTAAGCCTAAACAGTACTCTTAGACATTTAGTTAACCCTGGTTTTGACTTGGTGTCCTTTAAGATGCTGTCTCTGATCCCTGTCTCCCATCTCCATGTGCCCTGTACCCACAACTACTCCCTCGCTGGGGAAGCAGTAGGTAGATGACAGATGAAAACATGAGTCTAGTTTTCACCTTTTGTGTCTCCATGTTCTTCTCTAAATACATGCATTGCCAGAGTCTTTCACAAGTTCCTCTTCCTTGGTGTAGATCTGGGATACATTAAGTGCTGCTGACTTCCATGAAAATCTTGGCTGTTTTTAAATCCCCAGAATAACAGCTGTGACTTACTAGTTAATACAAACGCTGCTGTGCTTTATCCCAACCCCTTTTCAAACTAGTGATGGACTAGGGCAGTGATGATGAACCGGTTAGAGCTTTCAGTGATATGAACAGCCCACCGTGGCACACAAACCATGGGTTTGCCACCACAGGACTAGGAAATGGAACTGGAGTAGATAGAAAGGTAACTCGAGACCCCCTTAATGAAAGATGACTAAGAGAGGGTGTCATTATTTGCCCTGAACTTGTATTATTGGAGAATGACTTCCTTTTAGAAGTACATTTCTTCTTAGCCCTGTGTAAATTTTAGCTGCTTTTCACTGGGGGATGGTGAAACTATAGATACTCTGGGATTATGACATTGGAGACAGAAGATGTTGGCCATCAGGTTAGGGCAGAGCTCAGCGTTGTACAGGACATTCTGCAGCTGCCCTTTCCCGACCCAGAACTGTGTACAGAGAGGCCATGAGTTTAGGCACACTAGATAGATCTGTTAAGGACGAGAGTGAGGAACGTTTTCCTCAAGTATTTTGTTCCTGTTTCTAGAACTCTAGAACTTAGGTCAATACATGTCAATACATAAGCACTGATATTTAGACATAAGGACTGCTGTTTTCCCAGGCCTTCTATTCTGATAGAGCCACTATTCTTATAGTCCAGCTCCTTAGTTACTTTGCAACTTGTGGTTTAGTAGTTTGTACCCCGTTTCATTCATTCATTTATTTAATTTATCAATCAGTAAATTGAAGTTACAACCATGAGCAAAGAAAGCTCTACTGCATTATTTATGCAGTGCAGTGTTCCAGTAGGAAAGAACAGTCAGCCAAATTGTGACCTGTGAGGTAAGTGTCTTAAGAAGGACAGAGCTGGTGTGATAAGAGCATAAACGGGGATGGAGGAGTCGATACAGGGAGAAGTAACAGTGCCATAGTCTGGCCAGTTGGGGTGGGGAAAGGCAGGATACCAGAAATGTTGAAGTAGACATAGCAGCATTTTGTGAGGAATGCAGGCAGGATAAAGAAGGGGAGACTCATGACTTCAGGGTTTTGGCTGAAGCATCTGCATCAGCAAGATCATTTACTAAAATGAGGAGCCTTGGAGGACAAGCGTTTCTGGGCTTGAGTACGCTAAAGTTTGGGGTTCTTCTAGGATGCCCAAGTGGAGACACTGTGGGGTATGTAAGCCTAGGATTCAGGGAAGTTTTGGCCTAGAGATCCAGCTGGGAGATCAGTTAGCTAAGAGTAGTAATTTCAATGAAGCAGTGAGGCTGGAGATCATCCAAGGAGAGCACAAAGAATATAAAGAGAAAGCTGAAGACAGCTCTTTCAAGTTCCCTTCCTTGCCATCAAGGGCTGTCTAGAATGGATAGCATGGAGAAGGAACCTCCTTGCGTGAGTTCAGCGCTGTTCAGTAGACCTCTAACGTGGGCCACATAAATAATTTGAACTGTTCTAGTAGCCATATTTTTAATAAGATTAAAAGAAACAGATGGAGTTCATTTTAGTAACATATTTTATCAAACCTTCTAGATCTAGAACATCATTTTAGCATGTAGTCAATATAAAATTATTGCAATATCTTGCCTCCTTTTTTTCATACTAAGTCTTCAAAGTCTGCTGTGTTGGCCTACACTTGTAGGAGTCTCAGCTCTGTCTGGGCCCACATGAGAAGTGCTGGGTAGGCACATGTGGCTCATGGCTGCTGCCCTGGGCATCACCACTCTGTGTCATCTTGACCAGCTCGCATCTTCAGTTTGTGTGACAGAGCCATGGATATGATTTCTAGATTTTTCCTATGCTTTAAAGCAGCAATTCCCAGCCAAAGGGCAAATTGGCAATGTCTGGCAATGTTTGAGGCATTATTTTCACTACTTGGCCAGGGCAGGGTGGGGGTTTTCATAGTCCCCAGTGGGTAAAGGCTAAGGATGACAGTGGGCATCCTACAGTGCTGATAGGACAGCCTGCCACAGCAGAGGATGATTGGCCTAAAATGCCATAGTGCCGCAGTGGAGAAACGCCGCCTTCAAGTTATCGTCATTAGACAGTTCTCACTGAGTACTTTGTGAAACATGCACGGCTTTGATTTTGATTTCTAGTTGGTTACAAATCAGTAATGAAAATAGTTGTAGCTAATGTTTACATAATCGTTGAAAGTGTATAGTAGCACTGTCTTGTTTTTTGTTGTTGTTGAGACAAAATACCCGACATCTACAGTTAAAGAGGGAAGGGTTAAGCTCACAATTTGTAGAGGTCTCAGTCCATACTTGGCTGTTTCCAAAGCAAGATGGCATGGCAGAGAACAGTTCATGGCACCCACAAAACAGCAAAAGCAACAAGGAGGGAGGAGATAAGCCTCTTTCTGTCCCTTATATTGTGCCCAGTCTACTGGGATTAGGGCAGTGCCAACCCAATCAGTGGACCGATCCAGCAATCACCCACCCTTTACCACAGCACCCTTAATCCCAGCTTTGCACCATCAATCAATCACACACTCTAGATTCAGCCACCTCCAAAAAAGCCCTACGACTGCATGAGGCTGTGGGGGACATCTAGGCACATGCTATAACGTAGGACTTTCACATTATCTTATTAGGTGGGATCTACATTTAGTTTTCCTTGTGAGCTGCATTTTATGTTATTACTAGGTCATATTTCAACTTTAATCTTTTAGTTCTTTCTTAGTCTGGTTATAGCTCTCTAGAGCTTGTGAGGAGAGGCTGATGTACATGGTTTCTTTCTCTGATTACCTGTTTTTTAGCCCCTTTAATTTCTTCCCTTTTTCCTCCATCCCCATTCAGATTCCACATACTCTTCCCTACCTTTGTCTGGTCAGGCTAAAGTCATCTCATTTAATCACCTCTTTCCTCACTTAATACAAACCTTACCTTTATAGATGTACTATATGTAGCTTGTCTTTGACGTAGCAATCCATATTTAGGCATAGGAAGGAATTATTTTCTACTGAATTTAAACTAGTGATGATAAAAAGAAAAATAAATTACCAATATGTACTCAATTTGTTTGAATAGTGTTAAGCATCAAACTAAATTTATTGCTTAATAAAGAAAATTAGTATTTTCAGAATTACAAAGAAAAATGCTAAAGCCCTTTGTCATGAAAGAAACACTGTTTTCAATGAGATAATTGGAAAGAAAATAGCCACAAATTATGTGAATTTATCCCGAAAGGTCACCATGACTTGATGAGACTATAAATGCTGAAGGTTGAGAAGTTGGATTCTTAAAATTCTATTGTGCAAGAAAAAGTAAGCATCTGCTGTCTTCTTTCAGGCAAACACCAAAAAATACAGATTTCAGTAAACTTATAAAACTTCAACTATTTAGAGAAAATGACATCTTTACTTCTTTGAATAGGCAAACATTTGGTTAACACAGTACGATTGCTATAATGCTTGCCTGATCCACAGGAAAGACTCTCATCTGTGCTCCAAATTGCTTTGGAGGACTTTGCACAGTGTGTCGCAGGGAGGTGTACTTCACCAAGACCAAAGGAGTAGCCTTGGATTTGAAATGTGCCACAGACAATGCTTCTTTCAAATTTCACTACTGTGACTTTTCAACTTTATAAAAGTGAGATTCTTTATTGTAGAAGAAGGAAAAATAGGGTTCCTTCGTTTGTGATCCTTTTTGTAAAAAATTAACCACACCTCTGTTCAAGTTTTTAATGCATCCTAGACGAGAATTCTCCCTTACCACATACTTTCAAGATCCTCTCCACCCAGTGTTATGGTTTGTATCACTGTAGAATCAAGAGAATCAGTTGGTAATGGATGGCCTGTGTTATCATCCTGGCTTATTGTACTCAGGGTTATTTGACATCCATTTAACATTTTCAGTCTTACCCATACACACTGCCCATGATTTTAAGAGGCCTCATTATAAAAAGAATAATATGTATAGACAGTAATGCTGAAGCAGACTTTGTTATTCTCTATTCTTCCTATGACCTTTTAAGTGAATACTTGCTCTACTAATGTACTTGCCAAGTTATTTTTAAGTTAGTGTTCTTCTCTTTTCCTCAACTGATCGCAGACTCTATTATCCTGCCGTGCAACTGCTGTTGCCCTAAACCTCATAGATTTTGGGAAACATTTGTTTTCCCCTTCTCCTTCTAAAACCTCTGTTCCCTGGAATGTTCTGGGATAGAGAATAGTCAAATACAAGTACTACATGCATTAACCTGAAGATTGGGCAGAGATACTCATCAGAGTTCAGATCAGTTAATTCCGTCTCTGCGTACACCCAAGTTTTTCAGCTTTCCTTAAAAAAGATCCAAAAGTAAAGATAAAATTCACAAGTGGGTGGTTTTAAAACAGAGAGAATGTGACAGGGTGATAACACAGACACACCATGTTTCTTCTTTATCATAGTTTGTATTTTGGCAGACATTACAAATGAAAATACTTTCTAGAAGATACTTAAAATTCTCTATGTGGCAAATAAATATATCATTTTATTTCCATGTTAGTACACAAATCTTGCAAGTTTTAATATGTACAATCTTTTCACATCTATCTTCCATTTCTCTCACTTTTCTTCTTCTCTTACTTTTTGATTTTCTTTTTCCCTACCACAGTAAAATGTAAACTAAAAGGTGACACATTTTTGGTCCGACTCTTACACCCCATGTTTGATTCAGAGCTGTAGATGCTTCTGAATTTATGAATTTCTCAAGGGAAAAAAGTCTATTTAAGAGCTCTTTATTTCAAGCTTGTTGGAAAGCATTTTGTGACATGATTTGAAAGTACAATAAAGTAAGGGAGAGTGCATTTGACAAAGAAGATCATTTGAACTTTGGCAATTTATTGTACAATGCATGGTCATTTGTTTTTTCACCTTCAAAATTCAGTTTACAGGAAAACCCTAAAATCATGTGGCCATCATAACATCTAATGAGTCTGTTTTAGCACCAGCATTATTCATATGGGGGTAAGGTATTGCTAAAGGTCTTAGGTTGTGTTTTTTTTTTAATTTTTTAGTTCATTTAAGCAATTTCTTTAGCCAATTTCCATTTGCTATGTGAATAAAAACACACTAAAACTTGGAGTCCTAAAACACACTAAAGCTAAAGCTTGGAGTCCTAAAACACAAGGCAGTTTATTAATTCAGTTTTCTGTAGTAAAATTCAATTTTTTTACAAATTCTATTTCTAAAGAAATATAGTAAACATATACTTGCAACGATTTTAAATCCCAGTTTTAGGTGACTCAGAAAGTGAATATGCCTATTGAATAGTTCTTTGGTGCCGTCATCAAAAGTACTCATGCAAATGCCCTAAAGTCAAAACTCCTGCTGTTGGTTTTCCGGACAGCTACTATGCTTTCCTGAAAATAAGACATAACCAGAAAATAATCAGCTTTGAAAATTAGAGATCAAAAATGCCAGCTGCAATCACCCTATCCTTGCCTTCCAGAGTAGCAAGAGAGTAGTGAGGTGTAGTCTTCTGTAGGACAGTGGTCATCACCATGGTAACAACCAGCTATAGCTCATTTTCCAGTTAGGTCTTACTCTTTGGGAAACATGGTATGATCATTGGCCACTTAGGCAAAATCAACTTTCTCCTAAATTCCCTACTTAGCGGAAAAGCTACCGGTTAATGTAGTAAAACACAAACTTCCCAGGTTTTATGTACAACTTGATAACACATTCTTACAGATAGGTTTCAGTTTCTTACAGTGATTTTTGAAATCCACATGTATCCCATTTGTTTAAATGAAAGCCATACACAAAAATTATTTTTTAAAAAAATTTAGTGCTGACCATTAAAAGCAATCATGCTTCCGCCACTACCCAAGTTAAAATGTGCAGCATTAAAAATGCCTTCTCTTTGTGTGCGCAACCTGAACTAACCGAGCCTGTATCGTGACATTCCAAGATGTGTGATGGGCTCAGACAAAGTCGTTCATAGAATGAATAGAACTATTGAAAATATTTAGACACCTGTATTCCAACGGCTGATTTTATGAATCTAGAGGGCCTATACTATCCCTTAGAATAAGCATTTACCATTTTCCTGATATTTAAGAGACAGTCATATAATGTTTTGTGTATATTCCTTTAGAAGTTCTAATTTTAATACAAAGAACATGACTGTGTAAGAGTTTGTATATACTTGTCATTATGTAGTATAAAGTCGAGTTTTAAAATGTTTTCATACAGCTGTACCTTGACTTGGTTTCATCTGTTTTGTTTGTTGTTTTGTTGTTTGTTTGTTTTGGTCTTTTTGAGACAGGATTTCATTATGAAGTTCAGGCTGGCCTTGAACTCGCTTCGTAGCCCAGGCTGGTCTCAAACTCACAGCGATCCTCCTGCCTCAGCCACCTGATTGCTGGGATTACAGCAGTCATGTTTTAAATAGTGACCCTTGCTGTGCTGTACCTACTATGTTTTAATGCAAGGGGAATTCTAGTTGGAAAAACAAGGGCAAATTAGTTCTGTAACAAACACTAACTAATGTAAATCAAGTTCATTCTGCTGATGGTGTGCAGCACTTTAAATAAAACGTTTTATTTACCCAAAAAAAGGAAAAAAATCCCAAAGTATAATTAGCTACTTGGAAAGGACTAGTTGGCTTCCATATGGCAAACTTGGGTTGGGATCCAGAGACGGCTTCCTTATATTTCTGTCCCCAAAGGATCAAAGTAAGGAATAGATACAGACCTAGGCTAAGGGTCAGCAGAAGTGTGATGAGACAAACTTGTGTAGGGTTGCTTGGAGGAAAAGGAGATTAGGATACTAGGTTAAGTATGCAGCTTTCATGCCAGGCATGGTGGCTCATGCCTATAATCCTAGCACTCGGGAGGCTGAGACAGGAGGATCATTGTGAGTTCAAGACCAGCCTGGGCTACAAAGTGAGCTCAAGGCCAGCCTGAACGGCATAGTGAGACCCTGTCTCAAAAACAGGGCTGGGGATCTAGCTCAGTGGTCTAAGCGCCTGCCCGGCAAGCGCAAGGTCATGAGTTCAATCCCCAGTGCCGCAAAAAATAAATAAATAAATACATAAATAAAGTATGCAGCTTTCTCCCACCTGATTGAGGAAGGTAGCAGTAGAAGAAGAGTCCTATTTCTTTAGAGGATTTGGACTCTTTGAGACTATAGATTATCTTTTTGCTATTCTCAGGAACTTACCAATCAGAAATTGCTTTTAAATTGTTCTCTTTTGAAATACAAATACCTCTGCAAGGGCCAGTGGCATTTAACATTTTCATCTCACTAAGAGGATTCAGTATATTGCCTATCTGTTTCTTACTACATCCGTTTCCCTGAGGAAATGAAAACATGGAAAAACTTTTTTTTTAAATGGAGATGCTTAGACTTAAAGAGGATTTAGATATAGATTGGTGACCAGTGTGGTACAGAGGTGAGTAAGAGCAGAAGAACAAAATATAGGTAGTTGAGAGGGCACCAGTGATACATTTCATCTCCTTGGAAATGCCCTTCTTCACTTTGCTGCCCTGCAATCCCAGTATAAATGGCTCAGGCATCAGAAAGAACAGTCTATTATGTTATAGGAAAAGCCTGGAGGAATGTGATAGATGGTAGTTTGGGGAGGAAGGTGAAGTTTCTCTGTCAATTCCAGAATATGATTTCTGTGCCTTTGAAGGGATTAGGATACTTCTAAAACTTTCCTTTTATAGTATTGCAGTCTCATTCTCTCCCAAACCACCCAGTGTTAGCATAGATGCCACAAGTTCAAAGGCAGGGTTTCCAACAAGCAAGACTTCTTGCTTCAGAAGCCAATTGCAAGTGTGGGGAGTCCTCAACCATGCACTTTTGGCCAGCTGGCTACAAATTTCTGGATTTCCATGACTCCCACAGCTTTAGCAATTCAGCTGGAGCCATTGACAGAACTCAGGGAAGTGCTATATTCATGATTCAGCTTTAGCGTGAAGGATGCAAACCAGCCTCAGCCAAGTACCGAGGCATAGAGCATGGTCTGGGCGGGTCCTGGATACAGAGCTTCTTCTGTGTCCCCTCCCTGTAGAGCCAGGACACCCTCCCGGCATACCAGTGTGTTCACTGACCAGGAAACAGCATTGGGCTTCGATATCTCGAGTTTTTATTGGGGTTTCACTGTGTAGGCATGATTGATCAAATCATTGTCCATGTGCTCGGACTCAATCCCTAGCCCTCCTCCCTTGTCTGAAGGTTGAGCTGGCTCAAAGCCCCAACTCTATTCACATTGTCTTTTTGATCACCAGTCTCCATCTTCAGTTACCTTGTTAGCATAAACTCAAATATGATCCCAGGGTCCACCATTGAAAACACAAACACTGCTGCCAGGGAATTTCAGCATTTTAAAACTACGTGTCTTCAACAAAAACCAGACAAATTAGTATACAGCACCTTTCCTTTCCTGTTTTTAAAAATTATTCTTGATGACTGTGATATTTCAGTATATAATACAGTATATATTATCAGGGTAGTTGGTATATCCATCATCTCAAATACTGTTTCATTGTGCTAGGAACATTGAAAATCCTCTCTAGTAGTTATTTGAAATATATCATTAACTGCTGTCAACCATAGTTATTACCTCATTGTGTGTCAAATCACTGGAAGTTATTTCTCCTGTCCCATTACACCCTTGTGTCTATTAACCATCCTGTCTCTCCATCACCCCCTCCCTAGCCTTTGGTAACCACTGTTCTAATTACCTGCTTGTTGATTCATTTAATCAGCCATATGCAAATTCATTAAGCAAAATTCTAGCTCTGTAGCCATGAATGAAACAGACATCATTTCTGCCCTTATGGAAGAGAGCCATTGAACAAGACGTTAGGAACGTGTGGTAGTGAAAGAGAATGTTAGAAAGGTAAGGCATCCCCAGCAGTCTCTCTGAGAAAGGAGCATGCAGGTTGAAATCCAAAGGCTAATAGACAAACACTGGGAGAAGAAACATGGGAAGGGTTCCTGGGTAGAAGAAATGGTGTGGGCAAATCCCCAGAGGAGTGTATGCTTGGCATGTTGGGACTGATGGGAGACCTATAAACCTGGAGTGAAGGTTTCAGCAGGCACAGACTCGACAGAAGCCTGAAGATGAAGCAGAGCCAGGTCTGAAAGTGGTTGAATATTAAGTTAATACATTTGGACTTGTTAAACAAAAGCTTTAGCCAAACTGCATTGAACAGTTTGTTTGCATGCAGGCTGCCTTCAAAACAAAAAGGTTGAGAGCACTCTGCTGTGCTGTGTGGGCCCACAGTGTTTATGGACAGAAAATGGAAGTAAGGTGCCCAAGCGGCTTGACTGCTTACGGCTCTGTGTTTACCTTATTTGGACGAGCTCTGATCGATTGGCCCCTGTGATTGAGGCCCGGCCAGTGTGACTGGCTGAGACTCACCTGTTGGTTGCAAAACCATAGTCCTTGTAAGCTAAGTCACCATTTGTTATGCAGGGACTCTGGACCCAATAGCATCCTTTGGTCAAATTTAGTTTAACACTTCATTGGAGGTACAATGGAAAACCACTGTAGAATTTTAAGCATGAGTTGATAACATTGGACTTTTCAAGAGATCTTTCTGACTGACTAATGGAGAAAGGTGAGAATTCATACAGAGAGACCAGTAAGGTGATTTCAGCCATAAGAAGATGGTTTGTATTAGGATAGTGGTAGTGAAATGGAAAGACGTGACTGACTGAGAGAGATGTTTTGGAAACAGAAACAGGACCAGTTTCCCGAGTATCAGCTCTTGAGTAAAGAATAGCAATCATAATTTTGTTTTAAATCATTATTGTTAACATTCATTAATTACTTTCAATCAACCACACACCATGCAAATGAACCTCATTTAATCGTCAGCAACACTGTAAGGTAGATACTAGTCTTTCTATGCCCATTTTACAGACAAGAAACATAAATTACTTTCATTGTCCAGGATTAGACAGCTAGTAATTAGCAACTTCCAGGTTCTGACTTAAACTAGACGGAATTTCATTTCTCTAAAATAGAAACCTTTGGATCCAAAGCAAAGTCTGTATAGAAAGAATGGTGACTTACTTGACTTTAGGATATGTTAAGCTTGAGATGTTTATGAGAAACCCAAGTGGAGATTTAGGTAAACAGTTGCATCTCTGGATACAAATTTCCTTCCCTACTAGAAGGGACCCTTCTTTGTATTGACTAAGGCTGGGTTTAGCCAATTTTAGTAAGCAGAATAGATATGTGGATGTACACACACACACACACACACACACACACACACACACACACACACACGGAGACTCATCAAGAACATTATCCAACTAAGTCTAGTGCCTTGTAGTTCCATTAGATGTATTGACTGAGATTGGATTTCTAAAGTGAGCGTAAAACTTTTAGAATTTAAATTTATTTCCTTTTACTTAAAAACCACTAATGGCATTAATTAAAGCAGAACCTTTAACTTAGAACTGGATAATTACCTCTGTGATTTCAGAAATGTAAATAGAACTATAAGTCACGAAATTGATAAATGTTCCTCCCATTAGCTAACATTTAACTACCAACCTCGTGTCATTCTTCTTTCCTCATTCCCTCTTCCAATTTTATGTGTGGCAAATCTTCTCTAATTTTGTAATGAAGATCACATAGCAATTTAAATTTAAACAGTGAAAGGGAAATGTTCTGTTGTGTTGCTTCTGGCTCAATCTTAATTTTTCAATTTCTGATTAAAAGCACTGCAAATTTAAAGCCTTGTAAACTCTCTTTTATTTGGAAATTGCTACTCACAAGTGTATGAAAACTGTAAAGTTTGCAAAATGTTTTACATGGTGATCCAAATATCATCTGTCAGTTTATGAGCATGTGCTAGCTACAGCAATATGTTAAAGAAGGCAGAAAAGGAATTTCTTTGCATCACTCCTCCCTGTCTATAGACTGTAAAACGGATCTACTTGCATGCAGTAAAGTGGGTGGAGGAGGAATTGAGATAAATTTAATCAGCTATTCTGGTGAACTACTGCCCAGAGCTCTGCCTTCCAGAAAGATCTGTCTGCTTGAATGCTAATCATATATAATCAAAGCAGGACACTTTGTCTCAGGCACAAAGTAGGAACTCAATAAATTTTTGTTGAATAAATGACTGCATAATAATAACTACTCATCCTCCATTTATTACATATTAATATGTTCCAGAAATTAGGTTAAAGATTTTCAGCATGTTGTCTCAGAATCAAATTTAAGAATCAACTTAAAGTATTATCCCTATTTCATATATAAGAATAATGAGGAAATTGAGGTTTCCATGGTGAAATCACTTGGGGCTGTTGGACTTTGAGATCTATCGTCTTTTACGTCCCTGCCCCACTCCATGCTGGGGATCAAACCTAGGGCCTCACACAAGTGCTAGGCAAGTGCTGCTCTACCACTGAGCCACATATCCAGCCCCTTTGATAAAAATTTAAGCTCAAAAAGTAAGGCAGAAGTGGCTTATGTTCACTATTACTGAGGCCTACATTGCAAAAATTCAGTTTATTTAAAACACAATGAAGTGACAGCACTTTTTAAGCAGTTTTTATTAATGACCTCTAAATACTGGAACCGAATTAGTGTACGTAACTACAAATATAACTGAAATGTAACCTTACCATTTTCTGCTTTGATACAAGGAAATAGAAGAGAATATTTTGCATTACTTGATTTAAATTTGGAAGCTCAACCATTAGGCAAAGTATTTTTAAACCACATTAATTTCTTATGTCTCAAATTAATCTAAAGGAAAAGAAGCCTACTGAATGTGGTCTGTGTGGGTTACCCATAGGAGTGGATTTTCATTTTCTAGTAATTCAGTGCTGTTTGCCCCTCCCTTACACCTAACCCAGATAGCAAACTAATTTGATAATGACGTCATTATGTCTCTGGCTGCTCGGTTTGATAAAAGATTCTAGGTCTGTGAGATTAGCAGCAAGTGAGCTTAGGAACAAAAATCTCTTATGAGTGTCCTTCAAATTATGAGATATAGGGATGATTATTTAGAAGTGAAATGGTACAATTTAGAATATTTATACAACATTTAGAATTACTCTGGAGTTTCAGCAGCTCATCGACAGTGTTTTCTGACGTTCTGAGGGGGGCTACACAGGATCTCTCTGGCAGATCCACTCACTCTATCAGGATCCAATCTGAGAATTGCTCTTCTGCCCGCCCCCGACTTCTCTTTCCACTTCCCTTATCCCAGTTTTTGGTCTGTCTCCTTCTGGGAGTACTTCCTAGTCATAGAGCACTCCAGTGAGAGGCAATGGGAAAGATTTTGTTAGTGT
The DNA here is from genome assembly GCA_004365215.1 of Cuniculus paca. NCBI lineage: Eukaryota > Metazoa > Chordata > Mammalia > Rodentia > Cuniculidae > Cuniculus > Cuniculus paca. Next base: position 19,219 of record RJWT010011347.1, read on the forward strand.
TTGAGGTCCTATGGTGCTGACTGGAACAGCAGGAGTGAGAAGAAAGTCATTCCCAGATGTCCTTTGTTTTCTAAAAGACACAATGCGTCAGACAAGCAAAAAGGTTTTTCAAGTCACTGAAAAAATTAAATCCATCTCTGGTGCCTTCCTTGAAGAACTGAAGACAACTCACTAATATATGTAATGCTAATTTAAGATGCTACAATTTAGAAGGGATTTTCAACTTTCTGAATAATGACAAAACAACTCACGAATTGCTTGGTTTTATGAGTTCTATAAAGAACTTTGTAATATATAGAGATGGCATTGCCCGCACCCATTCTTAACGAGATTAAATTATAATGGGGATATTTCCACCTTTCACTCCTACCCAAAGCCTGTTTTCTTTTTTTGCTATTGCCTGGAAGCTTTCTGGCTGCTGTTTGGTTACTGCTGCCACCTAATGTCTCCAAATAAAATTGCAGTGGGTTTGCCTTTTCCAAAAGCTTCCCGCTATTCTGCAGTTTCTGGAAATAACTATTTTAGCGTGTAGGGGAATTCAAGCCTTGATAATTGAGTCTGCTGAAATAAACTGACAATAACAGATTAGCAAGAGAAAAGGCCTACAAATTTATTATCATGTGCATGTGCATGGAAGCCACACAAAATATGAAATTTAAAGAGCCAGATGGTTGAAGCTTTGTAGGGAAGGGAGAAGCAGAAATACAGGCAGTTACCAAGGATAGAGAAATATTTGTAGGGGAAACAAATAGGCTCAGAGAACAGTCAGTAGCCTGTTTCTCTGGGTTCGAGGTGTGGTGTTTGATATTCAGTCTCCTGTGATCCAAGTTTAATCCTCCTTGGTTAAATGAAATTTCATGAAGGCAATTGTGTTCCTCTTCGGTGGATCCAGTCTTTAGTAGATAAGAGAACTCCAATGAAAAGCCTCACCCAGAGGCTGCTGACCCCTCTATGCCTTTAATTTCAAAGAGCAGAGCAAGGCACCACATTTTGGAGTACCATTTTCAGAGTGCCAACAAGAACAACTGTTATTTCTCTTCGTGCTCTTTAAATACAAGCACTCTGAAGTAATTGCTTATTGTGGAAAGACCATGAGTAGCATACATTACACAGTGTAACCATGCAACCAATAAAGCAAGAAAGAAGGGATCTGGGAATCTTGATACTTAGTATAAGATAAATTGCCACCATGACGACTCTGGAATGTATTTCCCCTTACAAAATTGAACTTGATGCTCTTAATGGTCTATTCCAGCCTAAACGGTTTTTTAAAAATTGTGTATATTTATGTTAATAAAAGTGCAGTCCTTTTACGTGATACTATTTACTTTTTTAGGCTGAGCATGTTTCCTTAAGGACCTGTGTTAAATATCCCCCCATTTTCACTATTTGGATACATAGCTTGATTGCTTTCCTGTGTGGGTTTAGCAGAGACAGATCTGAAGACTCTCTGTTGCTAATGAAGCCTTAACCAGAACAATACTTCCTGCTTACTTGGTTATCACTGGGCTTCCTTACTTCAATATTGTATTTGTAGTACATATTAAGGTTCCTAGATTTAAAATCAACAGACCCACCCAGTCTGGACTTTAAAAGATTTATGTAATTATATTAATTTCCATTAGTATTTTGAAGTACAGCATTAATACCTCTCTGATTTACAAAGACATCTAAGTATAAAATGCTTTCTAGATATAGGAGAATGGAGACAGACTGCTGTACATGACGCTGTACGTGTTTTGATTCATAAAGGATGTTATATTTGACAAAAACTTTTCCTCAAATATTGCTATCCTACATTGACTTTATAAAGAATTATTTTATGTAGAGCATTTTAGTAGATACTTTGGTTTCTCTCAAACATACTTTAAATGAATTCATTCTTTATAATTCTGCACTGAATAAAACAAAGTCAAGTGAATATAAAACCTTACCTTCAACTAATTTGGGCTTCGTTTGTTTTTGCTTATTTTTTGTTTTTTGTTTTGGTATCGGGGATCAAACTCATGACCTCACACTTGCCAGGCAGGCACTTAAGCCACTGAGCTAAATCCCCAGCCCGGGGTTTCATTTGTTAACAGATGTTTTAGAGAACTGATTCCTTGGGGCCCTAATGGAGAGAGATCCCACTGAATGAAATAAAAATCAATTTAGACCTTCTGTTACATGTTTAGATGCTATTCCTAATTTGGATGGGCATCAACCCTAGGTTAAACATAGTTTGCTTTGCTGTTATCTTTTACTTGCACATTCTCAGTGGTCTTGTTCAAACCATGCTGACTGAATTTTGCAAGTGAACTGGAAACTCGCTGCCTAAAGTAACTGGCTTAGCTAAATATAGAACCTTTACTGAGTTCCTTGGAACTACCAGTTTTGTTAGTCTTGAATAGGTTACTGTTACTACTATCAGTTTTATTTGGCACCATTCTTATAAGTGTTAGTGGACTGATCATAGTTTTATTATCTTTTGCAGCTGAAACCTTTCTTTTCTAGTACTTCAGTATTATTCAATGTTGCTATCAAATTTTTGCTTATTATCCAGTTATTATGGATCACTTCTTCCGAATTGAATCCTGGAAAAAGAAATACAGTGATGTTAATGTAATGGTTAAGAGTAAAGCTTCCCAAGTCAGATTTCCTGAGTTTGAGTGCTGTCTGTCTGCTGTATGATCTTAGGGAAGTTATTTAACTACTATAAACTTCATTTCTGAGCCTAAATGGGATATAATGAAAGAAATTCTACCTAATAGGATTCTTGTGGGGATTAATGTAGATAGGTAGGTGGGTAATCCATTTCATTAATTGCTTAGTTAATGCAGATTCAGAAATACTAGACTCATTTTTATCCCAATAAATGTTCCCTGTGTAGTGTCTTTGATTTTGTCTTTCCAGGGCTAGAGAAAATTACAGGATATCTGTGTATTAGAATATATATCTAGCATTATATATAAGTTTATATATTCATACCAGTAGTCTTAGCTGTAACTTTAGGATAGGTGATTGTGTAGTAGAGATAGAAGGGGAGGAAAAAAAAATAAACCACATAGCTTCTACACTTTGTTAGGGAAGAATTGTTTGATTCTTTGGCCAAGCATGTTTACCTTTTTACTGAATTGTAAATGCCATGATGTCAGTAACCATCTTTTTCTTTCTGCTTTTTTCTAGTTCCTAGTATATGTCGTGCCCAAGACTATATAGATATTTGTCAAGTGACTAAAAGCTCTCATCTTAGAGATGAACAAACCGAGACATGTATCATACATGACTTAGCCTATGTGATGTTTTTGAAGTACTTACAACTAGATCTTGAGTTTCCAGTTCCCTACCCTACAGTTCTCTCTACTCTGTCTGCTACACCATGAAAGTTTAAGTTGCAGAGAAGACTTTAGTAATATCTACAAATAACTGCATTGCAGAGGGAGAATGGGTATGGAAAGTGGGAGGTGACTAGAAGTCCTTTTGACAAGGGTGAGATGATAAGTGTAGACAGACAGGCTTAATAAAGGAAGAAGATATTTGACTGGATTTTAAGACAGATTTGAGGTAGAAAGGTTTAGAAAAGATCACTGCAGACATAAACTGTTTTATCTAATTATATGTATCATTTTCAGCTTAATAGCTTTAATCCCATTATTTTAAGAAATCTTGAAAATATGTGTTAGTTGGCTAATGACCTTGTCTTATTTCAGTGAACAACGTGGGAATGTCCTATGAGTATCCTGAATACTTTTTGGAAATTCCTGACTTGGACAATGTGAGTTTTTCCTTATCTCTTACAGAATTCATTCAGGTATTAGTAAGACGATTTGGTGTAATGATTCAGACTGTGAACACTAGAGCCCAGCTACCTGAGACTCCCACCCTGGTTCTTCTGTTTACTACCTGAGTTAGTCTTTGGGTGAAGCTAAATATGCTTAATCTGTGTTTCTTCACCCATTCAATAGGCCACTTCATAGCAATGCTAAGAGCATTGAATGAGAATATGTATAATTATATATAAAGTACCAGGATGATAATAGCTCTAGTTTTATTATTATTTTTATTACATCAAAACAGCTCTGTTTTGTTAGGATTTTAAAATCAATTAAAAAATCATAAATATATTAGGATGGTTAATTGAGGTGAACCAGCTCTACTGAAATGAAAGCCACATCTTTGGT